>VNJR01011106.1:0-33538 GCA_008042585.1 Drosophila punjabiensis
CAAAAATATTTTGTTTTATGAGATGGGCAGTACTTTGTTTCTTTGGAAAACCAGAGAAAATGTTTAAAGCTCCATAACTTTTAAAGTTGTAACTTTTTCAAAATTCTAAAGGGTGGGCAAACGTGGGCAAACGATGTTATTAGGATTTTCAAAAAAAAATTTTGAAAAAAGTCAACTTTTTGATTTTCGAAAATTTTTGAAGTTTCATATTTTCGAAACTGGACGTGGGCAAAAAAAAGTAAAGGGTGGGCAAACGATTTTGTTTAGTTTTAAGAGGTGGGCAATCGTTTTTTGTTAAAAATATTTATTTTTAAGGGGTGGGCAAACGATTTTGTTTAGTTTTAAGAGATGGGCAATCGTTTTTTGTTAAAAATATTAAGTTTTAAGGGGTGGGCAAACGATTTTGTTTAGTTTTAAGAGATGGGCAATCGTTTTTTTTCAAAAATATTTTGTTTTATGAGATGGGCAGTACTTTGTTTCTTTGGAAAACCAGAGAAAATGTTTAAAGCTCCATAACTTTTAAAGTTGTAACTTTTTCAAAATTCTAAAGGGTGGGCAAACGTGGGCAAACGATGTTATTAGGATTTTCAAAAAAAAATTTTGAAAAAAGTCAACTTTTTGATTTTCGAAAATTTTTGAAGTTTCATATTTTCGAAACTGGACGTGGGCAAAAAAAAGTAAAGGGTGGGCAAACGATTTTGTTTAGTTTTAAGAGATGGGCAATCGTTTTTTTTCAAAAATATTTTGTTTTATGAGATGGGCAGTACTTTGTTTCTTTGGAAAACCAGAGAAAATGTTTAAAGCTCCATAACTTTTAAAGTTGTAACTTTTTCAAAATTCTAAAGGGTGGGCAAACGTGGGCAAACGATGTTATTAGGATTTTCAAAAAAAAATTTTGAAAAAAGTCAACTTTTTGATTTTCGAAAATTTTCGAAAATTTTCGAAGTTTCATATTTTCGAAACTAGACGTGGGCAAAAAAAAGTAAAGGGTGGGCAAACATGGGCAAACGATGGACAAACGATTCCAGCTTTCAAATTTCGAAAAAAAAAAATTTCCGAACCCAGCTTCTTTAAGCTGTAATGTGCCCTCAAAAAGATTTGTTTTTTAAAACTGTTAGACATATTAAAGTACTATTTTTTGCCCATATATCATAATATGTTTTTTAAATAAAAAAAAAACATCTTTATTTGACTCCAAAATATTGTGTTTTAAATTTATATAGATTTTTTTTGAGGTCAGGTTAGAGTTTAGAGCAACGAAATCCTTTGGAAAAGTATATTCCGTTTCAGGGTTTTAAGATTCTGTTGGTCGGTTTTGTATATATCTGAATGATGTATATATTTATGATATTTTTTTTTTATATATTTTAATATATTTAGAAAATTAAATGGTAATACTAATTATATTATATTATTATATTTTATTAACTTTAGAAAATTAAATAGTAAAACTAATTATAAGCAGACTGTAAAGGTTTAAATAATAAAGAAATCATATAAGAAGTTAAGCTAGCGTAATGAACATTTACTCTTTAAACTATCTATTAATCATTTATATTTATTTAGTAAAACTCCCTTTTATTTGCACAGTGTATCTCTTTACCGCTGCACTCTGGCTCGTCTTACGCCGAATTGTTGTTTTTCTCACGCTTCTGCTGCTCCCCGAACTGAGTTTTCCCCATACGCTCCAGCGGTAGCAATGTCATGTCTCAGGCAGCTTCACATAGACTCTCCTCTCTCCTCTCCCCTCTCCCATTTCCCATGGCCCGTGGCCCGGCTTCCTGGCTCTTGGCCATGAATTTGAGGCACCTCCCCGCTCTCTCCTGTCCCCACATTACATACGCAAATTGGCAGCTTTCTGGTTTTTGTTAGTTTCAGTTGGCCAAAGCAATTGCGACTTCTTTCCCGACACTTTTGATGGGTTTATGTGGGATGTGCAACCCCGGAGTCGGGGCATAATCTTGCATGCAGACAGGCAGGACTCCCCCCCCCATTCCGATTTATGCGGATGTATCCCGTATTCCCGCCAGTTACAAGCATAATCTAAACAAATTGATCGAGTTGTCGCGAGTCAAGCGAGTTTCGGGAGAAACTTGTGGGGCTTCTCAAAATGGTAAGAAGATTTCATAAATTGGGATACTAAGTAGGTTTCAAGGGTGTATTGCTTAAGTTGGAAAAGTTTATGTTTTATAAATTATTTATATATAAATATTATTATTTATTAAAGTCTCTTTAACTTCTTTTTGGGTTAAAAAGGAAACTAAAGCTTTAAATCCATTTTTTTTGTAAATCGAAATCATATGTAAGGTTGCGAAAATAAAAATTAGTGTTTGAAAAGTTATACTCTTCAGTGTTGAACAATACCATATTTTCTTTTACAGTCTTTTCCTTTTTAGTGTTGAACAATGCCGTCGATGCGTTATAAGCCTTTATTTTCTGTATAGAAATATGTATTCATGGCCTCTGCAGACTTTATTTCTAGTATTGGGCAATGTCTCTAGTGTTGGGTAGTGTTGTCTGCTGCAAGAGCGCTTTCCTTTCTTCTCTGTGTATCTATCTATCTATCTGTGTTTTCTATCTCTCTCTCTCTCTCTTTCTTTTCTCTGACTATCTCTTTCTCTCTCTCTATTTCCCGATGTGACACTCTGTCTTTCTCTCTCTCTCTCTCTTGCCCTTTCTTCCGATTGTTTCTTTCTCTTTCCCATTCTTTAAGCCTTTCTCTTTCACTTTGCTGTTAAGACTTGACTTGGTTGTTTGCTTGCTTAAACAAGATATCTGGCGATATCTTCTATCTCTGCCACGTAGCACCATCCCCTCTTCTCTCTCCCCTCCCTCATCACACCCTTCACCCCCCTCTGGATTTCCCATCCCCTTCCATTCCCCTCGAACGTGTAATTTCCTTTCAAGTTTGGTGTCGGGCTGGCAATTTGGTTGATTGCTTAATCGCATCACGATGCCGTCGTTGCGAAATCAGCTCACTGCCACGCCTCCCGCCTAACACTTTACCGCCCACCTAGCTCACACACACACACACACACACACCCAACCACCCACAACAACATACAGTAGCTATACCAACACAAACGCATCTATACAAAAGATGTCGCGTATAATTTAATGACTTTGTATGCCTTGAATTTTAATGACAACAACAGGAGCGAGAGAAGAGAAGAGAAGAGAGCAGAGCAGAGCAGTAGCAAGAGCTCCTCTGTCGTCCTCTGTCTATATCCTGGCTGAAAGGATAATGGATCAAGTGGAGGCGGCTGGCAAACAACAAGCGACACCACAAATTGCAACAGACCAAAGACCGTGGGCACTGAAAGAAAATTAATTATAATAAGTGATAAATACAACTATTAATTAAGATATATTAACAAGTTAATATAAAATATAATATTTATTTATAATAAATAAAATTATTAATTAAACAATTTTAGTTGAGAACAAACTTTGGGCAAGTGCACTGACAGCTCAAGTTGAAGATGCTTCCTCCAAGATGCACGACTCGAAATGGCAAGGTTAGAGAGGAGGTCAGTTGCTGCACGAGAGGGTGGGAGGGGGAGGGGTGTGGGGGAAGGAGTGAGGTGGTTGCAGCTGGACGTTGAGCTGCAGAGCAAACATTGCCATGCATGCCACTGGCTCCCGTTGTGTGTAGACAACGGGATTTGTTTTGTTTGCAGCAGCGATCTGACCAAGTGAGCTCCTCCTCCTGCCTCCGAGTTTCCCTTTCGCGAGTGGCAAAGATTTATGGCTTTATTTGTCCAATGTCCCCTTCTATATATACACCCTTTATCCCCGTCTATTCCTGTCGCTCTGTGTTAGTGTTATTTTTTATGTGGACATCGCGATGCGACTCAAAATGCGCCAGCAGCAGGAAAATAAGGGGGTTGCAAGTCGATCTAGTGGGGGGAACTAGGAGAAGGCTCTCTGAATGGTTACATATAATCAAATATATTATATAGTATTTTCTTTTTAAAGTTCTAAAAAAAATACCCCAAAGTAAGAATCTTATAAAATGCTAAATATAACAAGAATTCTAATTAATTTTAGTATACACAATACTTATATATATTATAAAAAGTTATTAAATTTGTAGATTATTTCCATATAAAAATTTATATTATATATTATAATTTATAAAAATAAATAGACTGTTGAGGAATATGCCTGAGAATTCTATTTATAAGAACTTTTAAGGCATTATTTTAATTGTTTCTACATATTATTCTTTAATTCTAACTTCAATAATGATAAATAATCAAAAGTTAAAAACATTCTGGCTGCCTAAGTAGACCATTTGTGAGGTCGTTTTGAATCTGGGACATGAAGACTTTGCTCTCATCCTCCACTTCCGGTTCCTGCTCCTCTCTCTCTCTCTCTCTCTCCGGTTGTCTTTCGTTTCTTTTTTCCCTTCCGCTCTCGGCTCCTTGTTTTCTCTTCCCTGTTTTTTTTTTTTTGCTCTCCTGTTTGGCTGCTTTGACTTTTAGCCCAGCACTCGCTTCCTGTTTATTGACTTGTCTCTCAATTAAGTTAGAAACACCCACCGACCGCACACTAACAAGGAGTCCTTCGCTCACACACACACTCACTTACACTTACACAGCTGCCGGATGACATTGCGTAGCCGTGTCCTTTTCCTGCCCCTTGTTTCTGTACCGATTTCTTCTTTTTTTTCTGCTGCTCCTGCTCCTGCTCCTGGTATCCTTCTTGCGTTTCCAATCTCAATTAATTTGCTCATAAATTTGTTGCCAACTTGCCGGGAGTCCCGGTTGCCGCCGCCGCCGCGAAGTCCAATGATGGTCAGACTGCCTTGAGAGTTGTCGTTGTCGCTGTCGGAGCTCCTTGTCCTTGTAGCATTTGCTTTATGTCCTGCCTTACTTATTTTTGTACCCCGTGCTTGGTAAAGTTTAAGGAATAGCAAAGGAAAAGGCCAAGGATATGGCAAGGACGCGCTTTTGGGAGCTCATCGGGTTTATCTTTCATTTAATATTATTTTTGAAATATTTTTGTTTTAGTTTTTAATTTTTCTAAAAAATTTTCAAGAGTAACTATTTCTTTAGAGGGTATCTCTCAGTCTTAATTTATAGCCCTATAGTCTTGTCCTTATTTTTTTTGTTCTTGCTCAAAGTCGAAGGAAAATTGTGCTTTATTTTCCGACCGCTCGCTCTCCCTTTCCTCCACTCGCTCTCAGTTTTTTATTGTAATGCCATCTTATCTTCCTTCAGCTCGGTTGATGTATTTGCCTTGGTTTGCTTTTGGGGCTTTCCCCAACCCCCCTACCTCCCTTCCTCCTCCCCCCTGATGGCCTTGTTTTTTAGCCTTTCCTTTATGTATTTTAATTTATGCTCGGCTTCTGTGCTCTGTTGTTTTTTTTTGTTTTTTTTTCTTTTTTTGCTCACATAAAAAAAGCACCCGAACAACGTTGATTTCTATCCATTGAGATTGAGACAACATTCTACTTAAGAACAACGGGAGAGGAGAGCCAAGGAAAAGGCAAGGAAAAGCGACAGAAAAGAAAGGAAAAACGCTGAATGGGCGTTGAGGAAGGGGGACATATGGCGGGGGCGGGGGCGGTTGTGGAAAATGTCGTTTTTATGGCGCTTAATTAACTTGGCTACCATTTTCTAATTGCTTTTGCTGTCTGATTGACTTTTGTTTATTTATTGTGATTAGAAAATTGCCTTAACAGTGGCGGCGACCGCAAAAATAAAAAAAAAACGAACAAAAAAGGTTTTTCTTTCCCGCAAGGGGTGCATTTTCCGACCCTGGAATTTTCCAGCACATCCGGATTACGGTGGGTTGACTTTGAGCAGCGCTAATGATCAGACAGCCAGCCTCCTCCTTCTCGGCAGAAAAAAAAATATATATATAATATATTTCCCTCTTTCCTCGCTCAGCTCTTTGTTTCCGCCTTTGGCTTTTACTTTCCAGCGACTTTGAAATGCGCAGATTTATTGCGACAATTTGTTTAATGACAGGCATTTATTTTGATGGCGCCATGTGAGTGTGCTCCCGAGGCTGAGGCCGGGGCAAAGGGTTCCTTCCTCATAGACATCTAATGAGTGCTGCCTCTCCGCTTCGTCCTTGCCTTGGCCGGGTTGCCACTGACAATTTAATTATTTTAAGACCGGCACCCGGCACCCTTTTACGCCACTGCCTTGGCATCCTTTGGATTCTAGGTAATATGGGTATGGCGACTGGCGAATGGCGAATGAAGACGTCTCCGGAACGGAAGTTTTTCACCGAGTCACTCTCTCGGCGAAAGTTTAGATCCTTCTCCGGGGAATTTGGGTGGAAAACTGATGAAAAACTTATAGAAATTAAGACATCTTGGGGCTCTGGGCTTCTTGGATTTTTTTTTTTTGTAAAGAGAAAGACTTTAAAAAGTAAATTTAGTGTAAATTTATTAAATTAAAGATTAGCTATTGCTTTTAAAATATTTTAGTATATTTTGCGAAAGGTTTTGATAGTTGTTTAAAAAATGTATATATAAACAATAACAATAAATAATTCATTATAAAAAGTAGGAAAAGCATAATTTCTTTAAGAAAAATAAATATTTGTTAAAAAGAAATATAAATATAAATAATAACCCCATTTTAATTCATTATAAAAAGTAGGAAAAGTATAATTTCTTTAATAAAAATAAATATTTGTTTAAAAAAAACATAAATATAAATAATAACCCCATTTTAATTCATTATAAATAGTAGGAAAAGTATAATTTCTTTAATAAAATAAATATTTGTTAAAAAGAAATATAAATATAAATAATAACCCCATTTTAATTCATTATAAAAACTGTTTGCTATGTTTATCTTTGAGAAATGATAGTAACCCTCTCCAATCGAAAAATATAAACTCTTGCCCGACTTTATCGTATTTTTATCCTGGACAAATTAGCCAGATATCATTTGCACTGCCTGTCGCCTGTCAGGACCCTACGCTGCTGTCCCTTTTGTATTCTGAGCTGCTAAGCAGGCGTCGAAGGCAAGGCAAGGAAAGGCTCTCTCTGCTTATTTGTAAACGATCAATCATGCAGTGCAAATGTGATGACACCAAGGGGGCGGCATCCTGGCGCTCCTTCTGCTCCAAGGACCAGCCCGCAGCGACAATTTATGTGGGGTTCGAAAGCCCCATATAAGGCGCATATAATGATATATATACATATATGTTTTTTTTTTTACACAACTGAATGTAATAACGAGCAGGCGCTTAGCTCAGAAGTTTTGCACTGAGAAAAAGAATCTGAGTTGGAAGAGGAATTTAATAGATTTTTGAGTAAGCTCTAACCTTTACTTTAGGTTTTATCTAAAATTTATATTTAATTATTCAGTAAAATGAATTAATTTTTGAGTTTTTGCTAGTAAAACGTTTTAAAATTAAATACAACTTCATTGCCTAGTGGAAACTTTGCATTTTGCCAGGCAAAACACGTGCCATTTCCACGTTCCTAACTTCAGCAAAGCTTCTTGGTATATTTTCACTCTAAAAATAGGCGGTCACACTGTTTAGCAAGGAAGTTTACTTATTCATTAAAATTAAATTTAATTTTTGAGGTCTTTGCTGGTAAAATCATTTTAAAATGCAATAAAACTTTACTACCCAGTGGAAACTTTGCATTTTGACAGGCACAAAACGTGCCATTTCCACATTCCAAATTTCAGCAAAGCTTTTTGGTATATTTCCACTTTAAAAAGACGGTCACACGGTTTAGCAAGAAAGTTTCTTTTCAATGGAATCTACTGCCAGCTGTCAAATCTGTAAATCATTTGCTACAAACCGTTGTGGAGCCTCTAAAGGAATTACTTCAAAGTTCATCCTCAGACGATCAATATGATTCTGTAAGTGGAAATATTATCGCTGGTCGTTGAGGATCGTGTGTGCCTTCAATTCTGAACTTGCACTTGCAGGGAAGTGTGCCGCGCATGTCTGGGCAGCGAGAAGCCATTGCTGAACCTCTTTGACAGTGTGTCGGAGAACGGCATTACCCTGGCCGAGATGTTTGCCAGGACCTCGGGCCTGCCTGTGGTCAAGGACGATCAGTGGCCGCAGAGCATTTGCACCACCTGCCTGATGGTGATGATCGACACGTACGAGATGCAGATGCAAATTGAAAGGAACATGGCTCAACATTTTACTTAGAGGAAACCTTACCGAGATTCTGCCAGTGTAGGCCAGAGGTGGGCAAGGGGGCGGGGCTGGAAGGCCGACAAAGGACAACCAACAACCAACAAGCGACAACCGACAACCGACATCCACATCCAAGAACCAACAAGCGAACAACCGATAGTTGTGGCACATATGAAGACAAGGGTCTGTCAAATACAAGTTTCTGGCGTGGCCCAAAGCCCAAGTTGCCTGCCTGCCCCACCACCACCCACCACCCACTCTCAAGTACAAAAAAAAGAAAGAAAAAAAACAAGACTGAAAAAATGGAACCAAGAAAAATTGAAGATGCTTTTAAAGCCAGTCAGCAGCCCAGCAGACAAAAATTGGCAGAGGGGTTGCTTCGGTTTTATATTTTTTTCTTTTTTCTCCAAGTGCTTGGCGGGGGTCAACACACACACACCCCCTCGCACACACACACATCCACAAACACACACTGCCTTAAATTGACAGTACACAAAACTGTCAAAAGCAGGAACTGAAAAGGTATGAGAAGTCTGCGAAATATATGCCGCTGTTTTATGCTTGAATCTATTTTTCAGCGGCTTCCTTCACCAACCTTTTGCACTAACAAGATCCTGTCCTCACTTTAACTTGCAAAAAATAACTATATTCATATATTAAATTATTTAACTAACCTACTTTTATACTGACTTTTATCTTATTTTAAATGATTGATCATAATTTATAACAAATTATAACATTTTGGTACTAAAAAAACTGCCTGTATAGCCGTAAAATAAAAGCTAACTAAAGCCACATAATTATTACAAATTTATCATATTATTTTAGAGAAAAGAAGTTCAGTTTTTCATTAAAAAAAGACCCGAAGAAAGGCCTGAAAGACACTTGCAATTCTTTGGTAGCTTCTTCGGAGAGCAATTATTTACATTAGTCTTTCAACTAGTTAATTTCTCATAATTTATAACGAAGTATAACGTTTTGATACTAAAAACCTGCCTGTAAAACCGTAAAATAAAAGCTAACTAAAGCAACATAATTATTACAAATTTATTATTTTATTTCAGAGAAAACAATTTCCGATTTTTACTAACTTGCTACTCTACTGACTTTCATCTTATATTGCATTATTGCTCATAATTTATAACAAATTATAACATTTCGGTACTAAAAACCTGCCACATAATTATTACAAAGTTATCATCATATTATTTTAGAGAAGAAAAAGAAGATTTCTACAAAAAGAAAGACCTGAAAGATACTCGCAATTCTTCCGTAGCTTCTTTGGAGAGCAAATATTTACATTAGTCTTTCAACTAGGCGGTAAGTTGCTGGAGCTCCTTCTGCGAATAAATGAAGTTGCTAACGTAAACTTCAGACCCATAACAACAGGCCCCCTTGCACCCCCTTACAGATGCCAAGCCACTTTTTTGGCAAACAAATGCGAAAACAACGACAAACTACGCAAAAAAGTATGCTATACAAATAAGCGATGTGCGCTTCCTGCCTGTCTGTGTGACTCCGCCTGCTGCTTGTGTGGGTAGGTGGGGTGTGTGGGTGTGTGTGCGGTTGAGTGTTTACATATATTATAGCCAGGATGGAAGGCAGGGGCAGCTACTGCGTTTTAGAACGCCACATTAACTACACAACATTGGCCCGGGACAAGGCACAAGGAAGCAGCACTGCGAGAAAATAATCAAGAAAAGGAAATTTATGTTTTTTAATATATATTTTTAGATAGTAAAATTAAGGTATATTTTTAAATTATTTATAAGTAATATGTCTTTAAGAAAAGAATTCTTCTTAATTTTGAAGAGTCTGTAAAATATACCAATTAATTTTGTTTTTAAATAACAATTACATCTTTGTAATAAGTTTTCAACTAATATATATATTTTTCCAGGTGTAGAGAAAGCAAAGGTGGTGTGGAAGGACAACAGCAGCCCAAAGACAAGTGATAAAAACTCGCAAGGCAAACGGCAAAAATGGTCGTCATCGTCAACATCGTCGCTTGTCGTAAGCAAAACAACCTAGAAAAATAGAAAAACTCACAAGGATAAAGAAAAAAACACAGAGCAGACAGACAGGATATATCCCTTAGAACCAGCCAAGACGACTGCCAAATGATCTAGCTGCCTTGTTTATATGGAAGATGGTTCAAATACAATGAGGAATCAAGGTAAGCTGGTTATAACTACCTTTTATATTGCCTCAAAGCTTTGTTAGTACTTATATTTTAGCTTTATTTTTGATTATAATTAGTTTCTAATGATTAAATTTGTGCTTATAAGGATTGGGTAATGACAAAACCATATTTAGACTTTATATTTAGAGTTAAAAAGGGGTGTTTAGACATGTGAAATCTTCCCATTAAGGCAATTTTCTTTATAGATCTTCGCTAGTGATTTTTGAATCCAGAACCAAATTGCATTCTTTGCTCCTGGCTTGTAATCACTTTTGTATCCTGGAAGTCATGGGAACATGTCACCTCTAGGCGAGACTTTTAAACGGTTCAAGTCAGTGTGTTTCCCAGCTACCAGCTTCTAGCTTTCAGCTCCCTGTTCCCTGCTCCCCAAAATGGCCATCCTTCGTGTCCTGAGACACTCTCTCCTCCTGGTTTGGCAAATGTTTATGTTGCCATAGACGCTACGCTCGCTGTCTGGCAGGCGGCTTTGGCTCATGACCAGCTCAGCCACGGCCTCGTCCTGATCCTTTGTCCCTGCTTTCCTGCTGCTGCTGCTGCTGCTTCTGCCAGTGATGAGTGGCTAAATAATATGCACAAGTATGGGTCATTATAACTCGCTTTAAAATTGTATTTCCCTTGCCGAAACATAGCCAAGGAGACAGCACTGTTGTCCCTCTACCCTTGGCCTGCATGAAAATTCCAATTCTTATGGTTAGACCCCGCCCCCTAACCGCTTTTCCACCCAGCCAAAGCCCAGGCATTCGCCGGTTGCCCATTTTTGTCAACGTAATGATGCGTTATGCTCAGACAGCTTAGCCTTGGATGCGTTTTTACGGGTGGAGCAGAAAGCAGAAGCATCTCGGAGGGTGGGGGAGGGGTGTGAAAAAGTGAGGGGCGGGGAAAAATGGGGGGCGGGGGGGTGCGGGCGTGTCAAGCGGTTTGCTGAGTTTGCTTTTAATTTCCGTTTGATTTGCGCCACGCCCAACATTTTGGGGGGCGTTAATGAGAGAGCAAAGGAAAACTTTGACTGCACGTCACAAATTTACAGTAAATGTGAGGGAAATCGTGGCACATGTGTGCGTGTGCACGGAGAAAATGCGGAAAAAACTGATCTTTAAAAGTTTAAAATAATAGTGGAACAATTTTGTTGTATTACTGAGCTTTTCTGAAAAGAATTAAATCAATTTAAACAATACATTCTGTCAAAATATTTTAAATATCAATTAAAAGGCTATAATTTGTTTATAATTTTCCTTTCCCCTTATTTTATTATTAGTTTTATTCTTTAAATCTATACATTTTAAATTTAAACACTTTAAACTCTATGAATTTATGGGAAAACCTTTTAAGATTACTGATAATTATTTTATTTGAAAAAAATGCAAAATAAATGCTTGCAAAAAAAATCACAGCGATATGGGTCAGGTCTAGGCTATAACTACCGTATTTTATAACCACTTTTAGTGGTGTATGTGCGTGTGTGTGTGTTGGCCAACAGGGTTTTAGCCAAATTTTAAAACAATTTCATTTAGTTTGCGGATAAAAGAAACACCGAACAGGCCAGGCCAGAGCAAAGCTGCAAAAATAAACGAAAAGTTGCAGCCATAATTTCCATTGGGCCAAACTTTTGGCCAACTTTGTAGCTCCATATATTCCCCTCTCTCTCTCTCTGTGCCTCCCTCTGGCCATGTATCTGTCTAGCTGTTTTAGCTACCCTCCCCCTCACCTCCCCCTGTCCCCCCTGTTGACTTTGATTGCCGGCTATAAAGTTGCATATTTGTATTTTGGCCTGTAACTCGTATCACTGGATCACTGGTTACTGCCTGTCTGCTGCCTGCTGCCTGCTGCTGCTGTTTTGATTTATTAATTACAATTTATATTGTCGCATCCGGAGGGAGGCAGGGTGGGGGGAAGGAAACAAACGTGGCAGTGACACTCGACAAGCACCGCAGGACATTTTCCGGGCATTTGTCCCGTGCCAAAAGTTGGCCTAGTTCATCAAGTAATCAGATTAGTAACACTTTAAAGGTAAAACGTTAACATAAACCTCTTATAAATCTATTTCTAGTAGAAAAAGTTACAAAAATTAACTCCTGTTGACAACAAAACCAAAAAAAGTCACTAAAATTTAAGCTAAAAACCCATCTGGGCAGCAATTTCTTTGCCAAATCAATCTCGTAGAGATCAAAGATATATATTGAAGGGCAATCGGAACAATCAACTTGAAGCCAACTCTGGGCCACTTGATTTCCCAATCTTAGTTACAAAATAAACTCATTGCAAAAAGGGGAAAATGCAAGAGATTTTCCTTGGCAATGTTCGGTTTTCTGGCTCCAAGGCAAGCAACATGCTCCAATATCACATTTTCCTCCTCATCCTCCTACTCTGTCATATGTAATGTTGTCCTAAGACCATTCACGCAGGACTTTGATTCCGATTTTGATTCTGATTCAGAGCACAAAAAGCCTTGAATGGAATGATGAGAGGCACTGCTTTTCCTGCCTGAGTTTTCACTTTTTCCTCGGTTCAGGACTTTGTCTCTTACCCCCAAACAGCAAACTCATTTTGAGGCTTTTGGGGTTTTAATATGCTCAAGGATTTATTTTACCAGCCTCTCTGGCCACAGTCTCCTTTCTCTATCTCCATTTTTTGCCATTTCCTTGTCACTTGGCTAACCTTTCAGTGACCAAAAGGTCTTAAATGGACTCTGAAGAAGGATTAAGGCTGTCTCAAAGGATAACCAACTTGATCGTATTGATTTGGATTAAAAAATAGATGTAAATATTAATATTTTAATGTTAGATAATAACTTATATTAAGTTAATAATCATGCTATTTTCTTTTTAATATTCTGAGAACGATATTTTAAGTATTTTCATTCTTTTCTTGTTCCTTGTTAGTTTTTGAATTTTATATTTATGCTATTTTATCCTCTTAAATTTAGCTTTTAATGGGTTAAGACCGCCTCTCTCAGCACTGGGGCATTGATCATCTGTTGGGGTTTTTCTCGTTGCTTTATTCTTTTATTTTCTCTCTTATTTTTCTCTTTGTGTATTTTGTGTATTTTCTGACTTTGCCGAGATGAATGGCCCGAGGGACATTTTTAATTTAGTGGCGGACTGCTTAAGCAAACTTCAGTGGCTGTCCTTGTTTGCTTCTAATTATTAATCAGATTTATTCTGCTATCCTGGCCTTCATTTAGTCACTCCCCCTCTCCCCCTTGCATATACCCAAACCCCCATCGAGGACCCTGGATTGAGTTTATAAATATAATGAGGGACACGGGAAAAACTATTCTTTAGAATTTGGTAAGCTTTAAGTACTTGAAAAATAGATATGAAATATATAAATATATATTTTAAATTTCAATTATTAAATTATAATGAAAATATATATTAAATGCAGGTGTATTATATTTTTAATTTAAATTATGCAATTATGCAAGTAATAAAATTTCTCAAGTAAATAACAAGTCATGAATAATTATATTTAATAATTATTATGAAGAAATAATATTGATTTGTAATTGTGGGGAATATGTTTAGAGCTTATTCAATTATTTTCACATTTTTAGTTGCATTTAAATTATGGTTTTTTAAACTATTTATAATTTATAAATTTCCCTAATTTTCTTAGCCTTAATTTTCTCTCAGTGCCGTGCAGACGAGTGGCAATTGCATTGGCTTTAAGCAATCAGCAGCTGCATCATTTTTCGGACATTTATTCGAACTACTACCGACCGGCCGGGTGGTGCCTCTGCCAATTGTTAGCCTGCCATACACCTGCCACACACCTGTGCCCCACCTGTGCTATGTGTGTGTGTGTGTGTGTGTGTTTGTGCCCCTGTGTGTGTGTGTGCAAGTGTGCGCCAGGTTCAATTGATTGGGAGCTGGGAGTCAGTCAATTTGCTGCGCGTTTGCATTTCAATTTGTTTTGAAAGGGCCGCTTAATTGCTCGAATAAGTGCGGACAAGAGAGGGGGTGGTTTCTGGGGGGCTAAGCTCCCTTCCCTAGCCTTCCAGGGGGCTTCTGGAGGGGCTGGACATAGAACTGGCCATATTTATGATGCCCAGCAGAGCATTAAGCGGCCTGCTTCGAGTGCCCCAGCTAACCATTTATAATTCCCCACCAGACACGAGGCTTTAAACTTGTACGAAAACGGGTTAAATTTTAGTGGAAAAACAGGTATCAACTTTTGATCATTTCAAAAAAACTGATTGAACAGGACCTTGTTCCTTCTAGCAATTATGGAAAAACCATCTGCCGGGACAGTTCGCTTGTCAAATTCATTAGACAAATGCACGAGTTGGGGTCCGTGAAGATGGTCGTAATAAATAATACCGTATGGGGAAATCCACATTCATTTTTCAAACAAAAAAAAAAAAAAAAGATATATATAAAAGAGAAGGAAAAACATTGCCGCAAAAGTCGGGGAGCGGGTGCCAGGGCGGCTTCAAGGCAAGGACCTTGGCGTAGTCATCGCCATCATCATTGTCATTGACGACGACAAATGTTGCCGTCTTTTAGGCGTTGACATTTGATAAATTAAACATTTTTGTACAGTCGTCAAGCTTAGAAGCTGAGCGTCCCCCCCCGAATTTTTTGTCACTTTGTTAAATACATTTTGGCTTTATTTGTTGCCTTTGTTGTTATCCCTCGCCCCCTCGCCCTCCCGTCCCGTCCCGTCCCCTTGCTGTTTTGAGTGTTGCGCAAATTAGAAAACGCTTTTGACATTTGCTTTTCCGTCGAATGCTCCCGAGCGCTTCCTTAGACCTCAGAGTTGCCTGCCTTCCATTCTCCTCATTTCCCAGTTTTCCCTTTCTGCCCCCGCTCCCCAATTTTCCCGCTGTCATTTTGTTAATTGAGCAGTCGCGCCCACGGCTAAAAAACAACTGACGGATTGCACTGACGAATGGCAGGAGTGCCTATAGGGCAGGTATACGTGCTTTGGCTGCTGGAAAGTGTTATTGAAATGCCGCCAAAAACATTAAGACATTAACTGTTGCTGAAACAAGCGAACCAGTATTTTGGTGTATAAATAATTATTTAACTAGGTAAATATGATATGAATAAAGAGAGAGTTTTGAAGGGAAATGTGTACTGGGATTAGACATACTCGTTAAGAAGTAATATTGAGAAGATTTTACCAAAGCTCAGCAGGTTGATTCTTTTCTTAAAAATGGACTTAAGAAAACGTCTCAGTTGAATGCTCTTTTCATACGTTTTGACGTTTTGAGAGCGAAAGCAGTTTTTGCAAGATCTATTCTCTCTCTCTCTCTCTCTCTCTCTCCATGTCCATCCGGCTCGAAGGACCAACATGTGGAAAGGTTTAGCTTAGTTTTAGTAAGAAAGTTGATTCATTTTAAATATTTCAAGAGAACGTGTCAGTTACTTTACGTTTTGTTTTAAAGAGCCAGACCAGTTATTGAAAGATCTTTTCTGTCCTTGTACGTCCGGCTCGAAGGACCAAGATGTAACGAAGTCTAGTTTAGTTTTTGCAAAAATCCAAATATATTTTCAGTTATTCGCTTTAAATATATGACAATATATTCCGATGTTAGCCCAATTTTTGACTTAAGCATACAGCCATATAAATATAGTTATGATTTCAGTTCATTCTAAACAGTCTTTCTTTCTTGCACTCAAATCTATCTATACTTCACAAGAGCACATTATTTGCTGTTAATTTCCCTGGTGTAAATGTGACAAGTACCTCAACAAGATATGCACGGTAAATTAATTTTATTGGCCGACTAAAATCGGGATTCTTTCGGGCTCTGCCACACACATATGTATCTCTGTTTTATTTGCCCTTTTCTATCAGTTTCTGAAGGACCCATTCGATTGGCCCCGAAACGATCTGGCAAGTTGCAAAGACCCAGCTGGAGGCACTAAAACGGCAACCGGCGAAATCCCGAGGGTCGTAAAAAATATGGATGGCATAAAAATACAAAATGTATCTGCTGGATCGCTCCGCTTGCCTATCTCAATATTTATTTGTATTCGCATTCGTCGGGCCATTTGCCGGTGCTCTTCGATGCCGTTTTGTTTTTACAGCGCCCGTAAAATTGACCACAAATGGTGACCCGCCGCCGTAGTCGTCCCGGTAGTCCCCTGTCCCTGTCCCCAGTCCCTTTTGATTTTTTTTTTTTTTTTTTTTTCGAAGGCGTCGCAACCTTGCGCCGAAAGTTTCGTTCAATGTCCGTTCAATTACACGCACGATTTCCGCTTCCTGCGGCGGCCACGGTGACGGCGCGGCATTGGGTGAAATCCCCCTGAGGAAAACACACGAAAAACTGGAATAACGAAAGGAAAACTTTGCACCCAATACTTTTCGGTCTTTTGCTTTTTTTTCCCCCCGTCCAACCTCCAATGTTCTCAACGTTCAGCATCGTCTTCAGCGGCGGCGGCTGCGTTTATTTGACAAATATAAAACACATTTTCACCCCAGATGACGACGCCATCATCATTGTCCTCATCGTCTTCGCCGGCCGGCGAGAGCAGCGTCCAGACGAGCATTAATAAAAATAATATTTTCGCCGGGATAAAAAACAAGCAGCAGCGATGGCCAAATCGTTGAGCTCAGCAGGGTGCCGTTGAGGTCCTGCTGGAGTCCTGCTGGAGTCCTTGGTCCAACTTCTGTTTGCCACTTTGCAAATATTTGCTAGTCGCGCAAAACACTTTTGGCCGTGGCCAAAAAGCAAGGAGGCCAAAGGCCGGGGACCTGCAGGACATGCGACTACACGGTAAAAAAAATAAATATAATAAAACAAGGTAATCCCTTCCTCACTGGATTTTTCTATGACTTTTGAATCCATATTTAGCTTAGACTTCTGATTATTATTTTTCCAATTTGAACACTTAGTTTTTCATAATAACTGGAGTCTTGTCCGAACCTTAAACTTCACTTTTAATATCCTTGCAGGTTATTATTATTTCAGTCAGGAGCTTAAAACACCATTAAGAAGTCATTTCCGACCCTATAAATCATATAAATTCTTGGTCAGCATCAACAGCCGAGTCAATCTAGCCATGTTCGGCAGAAAATAATATTTTAGCTATTTTTTTAAATTTTTTAAGGGGTCAAAATTGTCAAAAATTTCATAACTTTTCAAAAATTTTAAATTATAAATTTATGCTGATTTGTTAACAATAAAAAAACTAGTACAGAAAAGTTTTCCGAACTGTAATAAAAGGATTTTTTGTCTTATTTATGATATCTGAAAAACTTCAATATTTAATTCATTTTTAAATATTTTATAATTATATTTATTTTATTGCAAGGCCTTAAAACATTAGTTGGAAGCTTGCAACACCATGAAGAAGTCATTTCCGTCCATATAAAGTATACATATTCTTGATCAGCATTAACAGCCGAGCTGATCTAGTCATTTACGGCAGAGACAAAATTTTAATCATTTGTTTTTGTCAAAATTATCAAAAAATCAATTATTTTTTTATTTAACAAATTTTTTTTAACTTTTCCAGAAAGGCTTTCCCCATTTTTGGCTAAGTTTTGATCGTTTTTTAGATCCATTTCTTAAATTTCTTCTGTATTTTTTTTTGTTTTTATTAATTACATATTTAAAATAATAATACAAATACCACTAAAAGAAGGTTTCAAAATAATGCGACAGCCAGCTTGAACAATAAATAATTATTTTTGCATATTTACATATAATTAAATACTATATTTAAGTGCATAAGTTTAGAAGTATTTTAATTTTTCCAGTGTCTTGCCTTCGCCGCTGTTCTATTTCTTTTTTCTTGATATTTTTCCTGTCGCTTCCTGGGGTGTTGCATGTGTCAAAAAACTTTGCAAACTTCATTATGGTTATTTGCTCAACGCAGAACGTGGCAACCCTGCCACACACACACACACACATGCAAATGCAGCGAAACGCTTTTCTCGTTTTTATTATTTTTTTTGTATATTTTTTTCTTTTCTTGCTTGGCCAAGTCCAAGTTATTACCGTTAATTTTGTTTGCGCCAAAGTTTGGTTACCCGTACTCCCATTTTTTTCTCCCTTTTTTTTGGGGGGGGGGAAGGGTGTTTTTCCGGGGTCTGTGGCGGGCCCGGCAGGCCCGTATTTCCCTTTCAGACATCTCCAGGCAAGGACTTCCGCCGAGATGATAAATTATTTTGTTTACTTGCCATTCGGCAATCATTTCCGTTCCGAAAGCGGCACAAATCTTTATCGATGGCCAATCGATTGGAGACCCCCGGGCGGTTATCGACTATCGTTTTTTTTCAGCCACCATCCTTCCTTCACCCTTTTCGATAGCATGAATATTCATTTATTTAAACTCACACACTCACATCACACTTGCTTGTGTTGCTTATTCAAATGCATTCAAACGGAAATTTGCTTGAAATCGTTTTTTATTTGCTTTATTATTTCATTCGACTCGCTTTTTGCGACTACAAGATGACTCCGAACTATTTGCATTGATGAATATTCTGTTTAATTTTTAGGTTTTTTTTTTTTTTTTTGGGGGCATATTCAACCGGAACACGTAATTATTCGGTTATTGAATTCTTCGCGCCGTCATGAATATTCACATGCGAATACATTAACATTTATTCGAATAATTGTGTAACCATAAGGGTTGCCAAGTGTGTCAATTTCCATTGTAAAAATGATTTGTTCAGCCCTTTGAGCGCAATTCAATATTAAAGTTGGGTTTGTATTCATTGTTGGAAAAAGAATTATTACATTTTTAGCGAATTTGCATGTTTGTTCTTGTCGATGTGCAAGCTTAATCTTGTCTCAAAGGAACATAACCTATAAACATTATAATAGACCACAAAAGCATTTGTAAAGCATGTAAGCATTTGTATTAAAAAAAAAAAAAACTGGTTAAAAAGGAAATTATATTTATTTCTTTATACTTGAGCATTGACAAGCCGAAATATATTGTTTAGAAAATTAAATATTCAAATTAAAAAGGGAATAAAATAAATTTCTTTAGACTTAAGCTTTGACAAGCCGAAATATATTGTTAGATTTAACCCCTTAAAAGCGAGCTCATGCCTTGAATTTTCCTCCCTCACCAATTTCTCTCATTCTGTGTTTACTTTAACATTCAATTGTATTCGTTACCCATTTCCCCTTCTTCCCCGACTTCTTAGAACCAAATAAAACTAACCCCAGTCCCCCCAAAAAAAAAATAAAAATCGCACCAAATTGCAAACGGAAAAGTGAATTACTTTGTTGTTGTTCTTCCTCTTGGCCGTAGAAGGAGATGGATAGCTGATTATTCAAGTTTTAATGATGTTACGCAGCTGAAGTTGAAGAAGAAGCAGCTGAGCAGGACCTCAAGGAGCAGGATTCGTTTGGGTTTGGGTTTGGATTTGGGTTTGGATTTGGCCTGGGGTCTGGGGTCTGAAGTCTGGGGTCTGGGAAAGTGGCAGAGCCAGATAGCCAAATAGTTTTTACGCGTTCTCAAGAAGCTTTTAACGTTTTAATGGATAGTCGGCCTTCGGAGTGGGCGTGGGTGGGTAGTTAGCCCATCACCCATCACCCAGGAACCAGGACCCCCTAAACCCCTCCCCCCTAAACCGTTGCCGCTTAGCTTTTACGACCAAAAAGTGCTGACTGCTGGCCATTTTCCACTCAGTCTTTCTCGTTCTCTCTTTCTGTTGACACGATACTGTCGTCGCTGCACTGAAAGAAAATCAGTACAGCGATTAATTATAGATTTTAAAATTAAGTAAACATTACAAAATGCTTGAGTAACACATGGCGTATGAGTGATTTTTGACAGAAACTGATTAAGAATTTTCTTTAAAATCTTATTTAATTTTTAATCGTTGACTTTCTCTTGTTTAAATAAGAAAAATACTCTTAAAATATGGTCTTTAATATGGTAATTATTTATTATTATTATTTATTATTTAATATACTTAATTTCCTTAAGTGTAGCCACCAGTTTCCTTCGCATCTCTGGCGATTTCCATCTATTCAAACCTGACTCTGGCCGTATGTTTGTGGTAAATGCTAACAGTTTTTTGTGTAATTGTCAACAGCAACAGCCAAGGAGACAGCAGCATCAACAACAACAACAACAATAAGCCAGTAACAAGCAGCAACAAACAAACAAACAGAAACAACAGCAAACAATCCGGCGACAATGAGAAATAACGTAAACAAGTAAATGAGCATAAGAGAATTTTTGCGCAAATGTCAGCACTTTTCCAGCCAGAGAAAGAAGGGGGAAGAGGAGAAAAGACTTTGGGGGGGAGAAAGATTATTTTTCCCCGCCCCGAAGCCACTTGCGTTTATTGAGTTAACTAAACAGCAACAAGAAAAACAAGAAAAGCAGGAAAAACAAAATGAAAACGAAAACAAAAAGAACTGCGGCAACTGTGGCAACTCTGCTCTGCTCTGCTCTGCACTGGCTGCTGCGTAACGTTATTTCCGCACAAGGATTAAGCTTTTGGCCAGCGGCAGCTACCTCCCCCAACGACCTTCCAACCCGCCCCCTCCCCCAGCTTCAGGTGGAAAGGAGGCGGAGGCGGAGGCGGAGGCCGGGCGAGTTGCCTGGCTACAGATGCTGCTGGATTATCCGAAGTAGATGCCTCCGCAGGAGCAGAATGGCCAAGGATAATGTGCAGGGAAGGAGATGCTCGCATGACCAGTCCGGGGGTTACCCCTTGAAACCACTTTGATCCTTGAAGAGAAGGTGTTAGGAGGAGATGTTCTCTGTGATCGTGATCTCGTGATCTCAGCTTAAGGCTTAAGGAGAAACTATACTTAAGAGCAACCTTTTTGCCATAAAAAGTAAAAAAAAAGTCTTTTAAACATTCATAAATTTACTAGAGTATAGTTTAAATTGTAATTATCTGTAATTTGTTGTATTAATTTTTATACAAGTATATTAGTTTATAAACTTTTTTTTATAGATACCAATTCCTTGTTATCAAAATTGAAAGGAAAGCAAAGCTCATGCTTACAATTTTCAAGTTCAAATTTAGTGGATAAAGTTCTAGATATTTTTAAAGTCCTTTTATAATTTTTACCTCAAAAGATACCCCTTAAAGAGTGCCATCATTCCTCTCTTTAGCCTGCCACCTGCCAGGGTATACCAGAAGCCACAATAAAAATGTAAAAAGGTGCGACGGTTGCGGTTGCGGTTTTCTTGATGAAAACAAGGTGGAAAAAGGGTGGCACATAAAGAGGGCCTGGTCAGCGGATGGTTGGGTGGTTTGGGTTTGGGTTTGGGTTTTTTTGGTCAGGACTCAACTGCTGCTGCTAGATTATTCATCTTAGATAAAAGGAAACTTTAAAACGTAACCGAAACAACGACAACCGACCAACCGACAACCGCTGACTGCGCAGCTTAACGCTTTTCCTTATGCACCTGCTCTTGCTTTTGCTTTTGCTGTTGTTATTGTTGTTGTTGTTGTTGAAAATGCTGGTGTATCTGTAATAGCTGTTATTGTTGCTGTTATTATATTGCCACTGCTGCTGATGTACAAAAGCCGCTTACAGCTGCCCCAAAGATGCAGCTACCGATTCCGCCAGATTGTCAAGGCAACTGAATCTAGCAAATAAATAAGGGAAAATAATGTCTATACTTGACTAAAATGTTATTAAATTAATTAAGAAATTATACATTTATATACAAATATTATTCATATCTTGTTTTTTATAATTTGATGTATTTATAAGCTTTTGTTTTCCATATTCTTGCTTGCAGTGCATCCTCAACTTAGTTAAGTTGTTTTCTTTTATTAAAGAACGCCCCCGGTCATGCTTGGAAGGGGGCGTGGCTGGCATTTGGCTATTATGACAACAAGGAACACCGTCTGGTAGTGCCCTAGGGCATCCCTTCCTCTCCTCCTTCCCCTCTGAGTAGCAAGTAACAAGTTGGCGGAGGGGTTTGGGGCTGTATTGCAGATAAGCAGCGCAGCAGCAAACACTCATCAAGTGTAATGAGTGCAGTGAATGAGTAATCGAGTGTCCTGATTTGATCACTTAGAGTTCAGAGTTCCCCTTCCCCTTTCTCCCTAATCAAATGCGATTTTCCCTGCATGCACACTCACAACAGTCACAACAAAGCTCACACTCTGCTCTGAAGCATTGCAAATTATTCACTCTTCGGGGAAAGCAGCTGGATAAATCACTGATTGCCAGTGAATTCAGTAACTAATGAGTCTGGAATAGAAATAAATGTAAATGTTCATGTTCCTAATGAGATCATTTTTAAACAAGTTCATTCAGAACTTAATGAATAGTTCGATCTATGTTAACTAACGCTCACTTTGGGCCTAGCTGGCTATTCATTCACTCACTCACTCACTCACTTATTCCCTGGCTAGCCTTAGGGACCTGTGTATCTGAACCGCTGTCAATGTCCCTGCCATTGTCCTTCCTCAGCTGCTGTCATGGGGTTGGGGGATCCTCGAAAATACCTGCAAGGAAATTATACAAAAACTGAACAAGCCAAAAACAACGAAAGGTTGTTATTTTAGAGTTCAAGTTAAAGTTAAGCAGCGCCCGCGGCGTTCGACGTTCAGGACTTGGCAGCCAGGACTTGGCAGCCAAGGACTCGCAGGCTTTCAAGGACGACGACGGTGGGGATGGCATCGACTTCGACTTCGGCTGCGACTTCGGGCTGATGGGGAGGTGGAGGTGGAGGTCCTCGCAGCGAGGATTGGGCAGATGCGACAGCAATGAAGTGCACTCGAAATGTGAATGGGCTGGAGTGTTTCGGGCGCCCTGTTTGTGTCCCCTTTTCTCTCAGTGTCTGTGTGTTTATGTGCTGCTATCCAGCCACCCACACAGGCACTGAGAGAAATGTGGGTTTTATTTTTGGTTAGAAGAAGAAATTATTCACTATACTTTGCATATATGTATGAAAATTCTTAAAAAGAGTCAAAAAAAAAGTGAAAAAAATTCTAAATTGATAATTAGAAAATTATTTAAATACTTTTAAAATATGTAAACAATAATACACATAAATTTAACCTAAATATGTAGATTTTCATCTTAAATTTTACTTGTTTTCACATATTTCAATTAATTTTAGTCTAAAAAATAGTCAAAATTATTCAAGAGCTCAAAGTAAATGATCAAATTGATAAATAAAAAAATTATTTAAGTATTGTTAAAATATGTACAAGATAATACACATAAATTTAACCTAAATACGAAGATTTTCATCTTAAATTTTACTTGCTTTCTTATATTTAAATTAATTGAAATCTAAAAAAATAGTCAAAATTATTCAAGTGGTCAAATAAATTGATAAATTAAAAAATTATTTCAATATTTTTTGATTATGTAAACAACAATACACATAAATTTCATCTAAATGCGTAAATTCTCTACTTAAATTTCACTTGCTTTTACATATTTAAATTAAATAAATTTAATTTAATTTAATTTAAATAAATTAAATCTAAAAAATGATCAAAATTATTCAAGAGCTCAAAATAAATGATTAAATTGATAAATAAAATTAGTATTTAAATATTTTGTTAATATGTTTATCACTTGCTTTCATCTATTTAAATTTTATTTAAGATACATCTTTGGCTTTAGTTTGTCCTCTTTAAACATATTTAAATAAAAACCCAGCTTGCTGTAGATTATTCTTAAACTTAATTCATAAAAAGTAGCTAGTATTTTTGAGCAGTGCTCGATACTAGCTAGGATATACCAGGAAGCCCACGTCCTGCTGCCATGTTGACTCCCTCTACCCCCGGCACTCGTTACTCGTATCTTTGTGGAACAATTTTGCCTGAATGCAAGCGGCAAAATGGTTGAATGAGCGAATGAATGAGTGAGTGAATGGGCATATCCCCGCCGCCGCTCCTTGCATTCGTCCTTTGAATTTTCCTCTACTATCTGCTGGAAAGTTTCCCCCACTTTGACTTAAGTGCCGCTCCTGCCCCCGTCCCCCGTCCCCGTCCCAGTCCCCGCGCATCTCGCTCTCAAGTGAACAATTCGAGTGTTTGGGCGCGTTGTTGCTGGTGCAATTAGTGAAGAGCGCACTATTATTATTATCATTATGAATTTTAAGCAATCAACTGCGAGAGCAGCAACAATTAAACTTAAAGTTTGAGTTCGTAGTTCCCAGTTCCCAGCTCCCAGCTCCCAGTTCAGTTCGCACTTACCAGCTCTCAGTTTTCAGTTCTTAGTGCCTCCTTTTGCGGAAAATGTAAACAGACGGACTCGGGGAAAAGCTATGGAAATTCAATGGCTGCTCTTCTTTTCGCCTTTTTCCCGTGCTCTCCGCGTATTTATTTTGTTGTTTTCCTATGATAATTGTGATGTTTATTTATGGGAAAAGTCGAAAGTGGGCGAAATGTTGGCGGTAAAATGCGCACAGGCCAAGCTTTTTGGGCCAAAAATTCGTTCGCTCGCTCGTTCTAGGCAAGTGAATTGTTTTCCCTTGTTTTTTCCTGTTTTTCCATTCAACTTTTGTTTTTATTTTGGCTGTTTTACTTTTTGCCAGCTGCTTTTACAGGTAAACCTCGGGGCGAATCGCAAAAACAAAGAGCATAGAAATAGGAATTTATTCAATGGAGCGAGAGGAGTATGAACTGCGTATGGTTTTATATTCACACAGTTAAGGCAGAACTATATTTTATGGTCATATCATAGTATACTATATCTATAAATAATTGGTTATATTATAATGTTATTTTACATATAATATAACCAATTAAGTGTATTTAATAGGATTTAAATGGAAATAACACTCAAATTACGCTTTTTTGGTCCTTCGAGTAATTTTACTATATTATTCTTTAAGACAGAAACCACAATAAAAATTTAATAATAAGTCTTTAATAGAAGGTAGTTTTACCAGAAAACTCGCGTAACCATTTAAGTTGATGTAATTGAATTTAAATGGGGGAAAAGCAGATATATTATGCTTTTTTTGGTCCTTCGAGTATTTATATTATTCTTAAAGATATAAATGGAAAATAATGCGTTGAAGTGGAAAAGTAATTGAAGGTTTGAAGTCTCTGAAATCTTGAACTGAAAAGCCTTCATAATATTATGATAATACAGTGAGTATATATATATATAGGATATATCTTGTCAATCCATTGTTATCGGTTTCCATCTTCTGGCCCTATTCTTTGATGTGTGTTCTTATCTTTTAATTAGACCAAAAACCAAGACCGAGCTGAGAGAGCTGCGATTTATGGCTGGTGCGAAAAGGGAAATCGTTGCACAATTAAGTAAACTTCCTTCGGTGCGGATATAATGGGGCTTTCTTCCCCGTACCTTACCACCTACCCGCCTCGCCCTCTAGTCCTCCTCGGCTGAGTATAGTTTTCTCCGACTGACTGCGTCCTTCTCTATTTCCCGCTTATTTACAGCGCAATCAAATTTAACTGTTTAAACAAGCGATGAAAAGATTCGGTAAGGGGATACCCCCTTCACACACACACACACACACACACACACACACACACTTACACACACACATATGCAGCAGTCATTGTCATTGCCAGGACAAGTGGGTGGGCTGGGTGGTAAGGCGGCAGGACGAGTGGGTGGCTGGGTGGAAAATGCAAAACAATTTCAGGCGAATTAGCGTAATTGTCTCGCCGCTGCTGTTGCTTCGGCTTCAGCTCCTGCTTCTTCTGAGACAAAGGATCCCAGTGCTGCCAAGAAGAAGAAGAAGAACACGCAGGACTCAAGCTACTTAATCCTCTAATTTGTGTGTGTGTGTGTGTGTGTGTGTGTGTAGGCCACGCCCCCTTTTCGTGGAAGGGAAAGCGGAGCGAAGCAAAGCAAAGCAAAGTTTGCCCTCATTTATATGCAAAAATGTAAACCAAAAAATCAGCGAGAATGTTAAATCCAACAAAATGCATTTAACACATAAAAATTTGCATAGAAAGTGGCTTCGGTAAACCCACCACACTCCACACACTCCGCATCCCTTTGGAACGAACCACTATCTAAGTGCGAGAGCGCCGAACAAACGATTCAAGTTAATTTTATTTTTATTTTTATTTTTATTCCCGACACCCGCTACTTGGCTATTATTGTACCTAGGCGTTGGAGTGTGTGTTTCTCTGTGTGTGTGCGGTTGCCACGCCCCAAATTTAACGGGCTAATTCGGTTGCCAGCCAACATCCGGTTAAAATGCGCCTCTCTATGCGCTTCTCATGGCGTGTACTTTGTGGTCAGGAGTTTTGGTTAGTTTTCAGATTATTTCGTTTGATTGATTTTAGACATTTCTTTTTCAAGTTGTTTGTATGTTTTCTTAAAGTAAAAAATTATATTATATATTGTAATTATAAAGATATAAGTGTAATACAAAATTTATAAATTAGAAATTTATTTTGTATATTATTTAGTTAGTTCTTTCATAGTTGTTATCATGTACATATATATTATTATAAAAGAGTCTAATTGTTTAAATTGAATAATAATACTATTTATTAATCTTAGATTATTCTATTTATTTGCATTTATTTTCTGACCAAAATGCGCCTCTCTATGCGCTTCTCACAGCGTTTATTTCGTAATTAGAGTTTGGGTTGGTTCAAGTTACATCGTTTGGTTAATTTGAAATAAGCTTGTTATTTCAAGTTTTTTGTATGTTTTCTAATGCAAAAAATTAATGCAAACTTATAAAAATATATAATTCATAATTGCTTAATTATAATTTTTCTGTCTTTCCTTAACTTGAATACATTATTTTAAGCTCTGATTAAACAATTACATTGTACATATATTTTTCAGTAAAAATAAAGCGCCTTTCCATGCGCTTCTCATGGTTTATACTTAAACAGACATAAACAAAACAATATTTATTTTCATATAAATTTCAAGTTTTTTTTTGTTTATATTTTTTAATAAAACTTTGTAATTAAATATTAAATCAATTCAACAAGAAGTATTTAATAATATTTTTATTGTGATATAACACTTTAATCGTTTAATCGTAAGTAAGAAATGGTTAAATATCTGTAAACAATTATTGCTAACCCCGTCAGACTTTAATAAACTTGTCTAACCCCTGATTTATCCCCTAAGTTGTAGCTCTATCTCCCCGTTAAAGTGCGCCTCTCTATGCGCTTCTCAGTACCCGAAATATCTGAAGACTTTTTCTTTTTTTAAACATTTCACTTTCGGATGTCGTCGATGCCGATGTTTCCCCCCCTTCTGGATCTTTATCCGTGTCCATTTCTTATTATGTATTTGTAACCAATTGGTTGCCAAACCCCTCTCCAAGCCCTCACGCTCAGTCAATTTTTTGTTGCCACTGCTGCTGCTTCTGTGTCCTTTGTGCTGTTGTTGTTATTGCATGTGTTGAGATTCTCATGGAAATTTGCATACAAATTGCGTCTGGCGCGTAGGACGCAGTCGGTTTGTACACACACACACATAGAGATATATATGAATAGTATGTCTGTGTGGGTGTGGGTGTGGTCTGTGGTCGGTGGTCGGGGGGGGGCAACGGGGACAGCTGGTCCGACATGCGTAAGGGGTTAACGAAGGGTTAACACAACACAACACAACACACAAAAACTGAAAACACCGCCAACAACAGCGGCCACCTGACAACTGTCAAATTCTGTGGTTCTCCACCGATAAATAAGAATCGAAGCCACTAACAAAATATAGCCAAAAAAAAGATATAAAAATATATATATATATATAATAATAATAACCAGTAAGTTTTCCAATTAAAGTTATCTCTTTATTCGTTAATATCGAAAAGTATTTACAGTTATGTGGTTAGTTGCAAAAACAGTAACAGTAAACAGCGATGGGCACTTTACCAGCTGCTTTGAGCCCAGCCTCCCTGGGGAGCCCAGCCGCCGGAGGAGTAGCTGGAGCTGCCGCCGTAGCCACCGCCACCGCCATGGCCACCACTGTAGCCACCTCCATAGCCACCGCTAGATCCGGCATCGGAGATGACCTTGATGATCTTGACGTTGCCGCCGCCTCCATAGCCGCCGCCACCATGGCCGCCGCTGTAGCCACCACCATAGCCGCCGCCGCCGCCTCCATAGCCACCGCCGCCGCTATAGCCGCCACCCGAGGACCAGCCGCCTCCGTGGCCACCGCTGTAACCACCTCCATGGCCACCTCCGTAGCCACCTCCATAGCCACCGCCATAGCCGCCGCCAGCTCCTGAATCGGTGATCACCTTAATGATCTTCACGGTGCCGCCGCCGCCGCCTCCATAGCCACCGCCGCCGCTGTAGCCGCCTCCCGAGGACCAGCCACCTCCATGGCCACCGCTATAGCCACCGCCATAGCCACCGCCACCGCCGCCGGAGGACCAGCCGGAACTAAGGGCACTTCCGCCGCCGCCGCCGCCCAGGAAACCGGCGTGGGCCATGCTGCACGCTGCCAGCAAGCAGACGAAAACCTGCAAAGATTCGGCGGTTTGGTTATCACATAATCACTGGACACAAAAAACTAAAAAAAAAAATGTGTATATCTCTCTCTCTATTGGAGAGCTTAGAGTCGCGGCGACTGGGCGCACCTTCATAATGAGGGGCCTGTGGTTTGAATCAACGGATGTCGGATGAACTGCAGCCGCTGTGTCGGGCTGAAAGGGCGATCTTCGACTGTGGCTAAACCGTGGACCGAGCGCTGCTTTTATGGCCAGCGATCTGGCGGTAACCAGCTTGGCCCACAAGGCGTTAAGCGTTAAGCGTTAACCCTGCCCTGCCCCAAACAGCACAGCAATGAGGCACAGTGGTTCAAAGCATAGGTTATTATGTGCCATATTTCAGAGGGCAATTAAGATTAGATAACTTTTTGTATAAGCCAGAAAATTAAGCTATATTTTTTGTTGATTATATGTAATTTATTTTTAATTTTAAAGGCCTGAACTCTAGCTGCCACACACTGTGCCCGCTCGTATATGAGACACTAATTGCCGCTTCACGCGATGATCCATCGTTACCATCTTCATGCCAGCCTCGAGATAGGTGCAAGGGGCAATGGCCCTGACACCGCCTCCCACTGGACCCTGTCCACCCACGAAATGAGCCACTTTCGTGGCAGGGGAGCTGTTTTGTGTGTGTTGCAACAATGGCTGCAGCAGCAGCTGGCATCCCTTTTTCCGACTGTTGTTGCACTTGTTAAAACCGTTTGATAGCGCATTTTGTTGTTTTCTGTTTTTTAGCTCGTTATGCAATTTAGCCAAATCGACACAAAGTTGCAAAAATAATAAACAAAGGCAGCCCGCAGCGTGCTCCAATAAACAGGTAGCGATCAGTGATGAGGTATAGATGGTACCAAGTACCTAAATAACTGGACTATAAGGTGTATTTTTCAACAGAAAATAAGTGTTTATTAATTTATTTAGTAAACTGTACAAGTTTCTCTTCATTTTTGTATAAATTAACATGGTTATCATGAAAGTTTACCTCGCTTTAAGCTTGGAAATTACCTTGGTTAAATGAAGTCATTATAACTCATTTAAAAAAGGTACTTAAGTGTTGGCAAAATAATGGTATAAAATATATAAACTTAATTAATAAGCAACTGAGTTAAGTTGAGTATTAAATCTATGTTAGTTTTGGCAACTAAAGAAGGTCTAATGCATTTCCTGGCTATAGCTCAGCTCTTTCTCAATTTTATTAAAGAATTTATTTCGTGGTACTTTCGAGAACTATAAAAAATGGTACAACAAAAGTGGTACAACACTGTACCCAAGACATTTTGTCGATTTTCAACTCGATTGATTCGTTGGCCATTAACTCTTGGCCGATGGGTCAAACAGAATGCTTATTAATTGCCAGCGATCCGAGCCCCGATTCCGGCGGCTGTGCTCCAACCTTCACTTCTCGATCTGATGGATGAGCCATAAGTTTTCCGCCGATTGCAGGCGATTTCGTAACCGAATTCGAGTGGAATAAGCCAAAGGCATAACGAGTGCCAGATCTGGGGATTAAAGTAAAGTATCTAGAAGATTGGTTTTAGTTTGGGCTAGTTTCGGATACATTTGAAATGGTTTAAAATGTACTTTATTGTAAGCTTATATAATTTAATAGATTTTTCTAACCGATGATAATGCCAAGGCCTGTTGTAGCATCATCATCTGATCTTTTGCCGCAGAAACAATTACCAATAATGAGCTACAGTTCAAATGTACATCATATCCATAAGTTATGAGCCAGCAATTAGTGATTATTTAACAGTGTCTGAGATTTAATGATCTCTTAAATATTTATACACCAAAATAAAAAAAAACAGACTCTTTACACGAATTTTGTTGAGGCTCTTCAGACATTCGTTACATATAATTATCAGGCAATACATTAACATTATGCGGCTCTGTGCATAAATTAATGTAACCTTTCGGTAGTCATTAGAGTCGCAAGTTTGAGTTATGTCTGACATCCGAGGGATATCTATGGGCTGCGAAGACCAATGCAGGTCGCCATATGCATGAGCTGGCAGTAAAAAGGCAATCTTAATTAGTCGAATTCATAAATTAAGCCACAAGAGATATGTCAGTTCCCCCACGAATCTCCGGATAAAAACAAAGAAACAAGATTCGAATCAGTCTGGGTCCGAGATTAAAAACTTGTTACGTTGTTACGGCACCATCACAAAAAAAATATACAATAAATAAATAATGATGGAAATTCGAAAAACAAAACGGTCTCTCGCATCCGCAATTATATCTTTTGGTTCGGGGGAACTACTTATCTCACAGCTGGTTCAGAATGAACATAATTACCAGACAATAATGACTGTGCTCCCTAAGCGAAGGTGATGCTGCGAAGATGCTTAACACGACACGACCTTGGGCTTAACCCATGGTGGCAAAGGGAACTAAGTAACTTTTTGAATTTAATAAATCTTAAAGACTTTACAAATCGAAGCTTTTTATATTATTTATTGATTTTTTATTGTCACTCTCTTAAGCTCGACTTTCCCCAAGTCACTTCTTATGTGACAAAACGGGTTTTGAATACTTTTATTATGCAATTTTCAAATCACTCGAGTAAGCGAGTGTCGAGTGCCCGAAATTGTCGCAAAAAATGGGTTAAGTGGAAAGCGAAACCGAGAGGCTAACCACAAAGATGGTCTCTCCAAAAAATCCCCGAACATGAGTATTCACTTATTTTAGAGAAAGAATTGTTTAACGATTGATTTGTTTTTGTTTTTTTTTTTTTTTTTATATATTTGGTAAACTATAAGCAACAATAAAAAAAAAATAGTAAAGAATACACAAAAAACGTGCAGCATATTAAAGATATAGTAACTTTGTAACATCGGAAAAGGCCAATAACGCTGAGCAACTCTGACAACAAGAAACAAGGAGCTGACGTCAGCGCTTAGGACTAGACTTCCTAGGTTCTTAGTCCCAGCCACCGCCGGAAGACCAGCCACCGCTGGAGCCACCAGAAGACCAGCCACCGCTGGAGCCACCAGAGGACCAGCCACCGCCAGAGTAGCCGCCATCGGTGACTCCCGAACTGATCAGCTTGATGATCTTCACTTCCTCGGCCTGGTGGCCACCGCTGGAGTAGTCATAGCCATGACCATGACCATGTCCATGATCCTCCTCCTGGATAACCTTGATGATCTTCACCTCGCCGCCATGACCATGGCTATGGCCATGATCGTGATGGCCATGGGAGGCATAGCCCCCGGAGTGACCGCCCTCGCTGATCACCTTGATGATCTTTAGCTCTTCGGGGGCGGGGCCATAACCGTGTCCGCCATGGCCATGGCCGTGGCTGTGACCAGCATCTTCGCTGATGACCTTGACGATAGTGGGAGCACCGCCGCCGCCGCCTCCGGAAGACCAGCCACCGCCGCCTCCGCCAGAAGACCAGCCACCGCCGCCTCCTCCAGAAGACCAGCCACCGCCGCCTCCGCCAGAAGACCAGCCACCGCCGCCGCCACCGCCTCCGGAAGACCAGCCACTGCTGCCACCACCGCCTCCAATGAAGCCGGAGTGGGCCAAAGTGAAACAGGCAATCAGGCAGACGAAAACCTGAAGGAAAATGCATAAATTAGGATCCATTATCACCTCATCAGGGTCAGAGTTCGGAGGAACTCCTGGTCTTTGGACTCACCCTCATCTTGTTGTCGGCTGAGCTTGGTTTGGTAACTGGCGCTTGACGATGGACGAAGTGGGATTGGGGAGCTTAGCTCGGAAACTGATAATGGAGCTCTGCCCCGAGGCTACTATTTATATGCCTCGAATGTGGGTCACAACGAAGAGAAATGCTCTCGCCCCCACCACACATACTAGCCTCGCAGCGAGGTCATCTAACCATTGGAAAGGTGACATCGCTGACCCAAAGGCGGCATAATAGCCACTGGCATGACCAGTAGCTCCAAGCAGATGCACCAATGCTTTTCCCCGAAAACCCCAAACTCATCGAGGGGCCATTTGTCATTTGTCCCGAAGCTTGGCAGCCTTCCGGCTAGACTGGAGATCAGTGGTGCTGAAGATCAGTGTTTTTAAGTGAGAACGAAAGCTAAAGTAGCTACTCCAAAGCACGTTTAGAGATCATTAAAAAAGGTTCAAAAATCTATATATATAAAAATGAATTGCTGTTCGTTAGTCTCGCTAAAACTCGAGAATGGCTGAGCGGATTTATCTTATCTTGGTCTTGAATTATTCGTGGAGGTCTAGGGAAGGTTTAAAAGGTGAGAAAAATTCGATTAATTGCCGGGAAAATCCTCAAAACAGTATTTTTCTATTTCCCATACAAACGTTTTCTAAATAAAATGGAGAGTCAATTTGTAATTTATTACCGCTGTAAAAAGTTCACATTCGCATGCGCGTTGGAGGATCTAATATCGCGTTCCGAAACTCAAAAAAAGTGAAAGTGATAGTGTTGCCAGATTTTAAGAGATAAATTAAGCTAGATTGAAGAAAAAAATAAGCTAGAAAAAGCTAAAAATTTAAAAAAAATGCTAAAATTAAGCTAATCAATGAAAACCTTAAAATAGTTGATTTTTTACTTTTATAGATCCGATATTGATATGATATTTATATAACTATTATAGTAAAGAAATAATTTCATCAACTTCATCATAAGATTCCATATATTTGGCGGATGATTGAACTAAAGCGAGGTATTTCGTTGGAAGTTGGTAGTCATGGCAACGTTTGTCATGACGTCGCAGGTCCACATCTATAACATTAAAAAAATATATACTTTGTATATTTTAAATAATTTAAAATTTCAAAAACAAGCCTTATTCTTAATATTGCGTTTAAGCTTTTTAAATACATTTTGTTGCGCTACTTTGTT
>VNJR01011116.1:0-19179 GCA_008042585.1 Drosophila punjabiensis
TGGCTTTCTCTGTCCTTGTCTGGCAGCTAGAGAGCTGAGCTGACTTTTGTGCTATGCAAAATGCAGCTAAATGCACTGAGAAAAAATTTATAGGAATTACCAAAAATAGTTTCTAGTAAAGAAATACCAAAATTTAATATTTTTGAAAAGTTTTCAATAGAAATAATTTATAGAAACTAAAATTTAAACCTTTTTTTAAATAAATATTTAAAGATCTTCAAGAAATTTTCTTCTAAAAGTTTAAATATTAAAATATAAATTTTTAAATATAACAATTTAAAATTACCCTTTACTTGAATTAAATCTATAAATTTTGGATCGAAAATAGTCAAATAAATTTTAAAACTCCATTAATTAAATATTGTTTATAATAAATTAAACAAATTCATTAATTACATATTTTTAATAATAATTTTTGAAGACAATTCATGAAATTTACATAAAAACACTTTGATAAAACTCGTTTGAAGTTAATAATTAGTGCTTAAATTCCTCAAACAAAAATTGTATTAATTTAATTTTTTATATGCTCACTTTTTAAAATGTTTTACAAATTAACCCAAATTTTTTTCCACTGTGTAAGTGAATGATCAAGAGGTTTTTCGGCGTACAGCAGCAGCCAAAGAGTCGGAGTCAGTAGATGCATGCATATCGAGGCTATGAATGAGCCTGAGCCTTAAGGGGGTTTCGAGAGGAAGGGGAGGGAGAAGAGGGTTCTCTCTTGGCCATGGCCGGAAGGAAGGAAGTCTACGGCAGGCGCCAAAAAGCTGCGTAAGCAAATTTTTTGCTCATCTGTTAACATGCCAAGAAGGTTACACACAGAATAAAGATGGGTGGATTTCCGGGGTGGATATCAAAGGGGGGGAAACACACACACACTGCTGACTGATTGATTATGCAGACTTTTGTGTCAGTTGGTTGAGCGCCTTTGTTTGGTCTTTTGTCAAACAGAGAGAGAGAGCCAGAGCGAGAGCGAGAGCGAGAGTGAGAGTCTTGGGGCTCTGCTTGGAAAATGGCTTTAATTCATCATTAAGGCAAAAGTGAGACGGAGAGAAAGTCAACCGCAAGACGAGAGAGAGAGAGAAGATTATCCCGAGCTTTTAGCAGATTATTCAAATTGCTACTTCATGAATATACATAATGTATATATGTATATTTCCAGTACAAATGTAATTGCTTGAGGGAAATAATGGGTCACAGGAATTTATGAAAGGGAAAGGATTTCAATAGCAACTAGTTTATAAGTCAATATGTGCTTTAACAACTTTAATAAAACCAGAAATTTAGACAAGACTATTTATGTTATTACAAGATATATTAAATGTAGAAGCTAGACATTTCTTCTGTCACTTATCTGATGATTTAAGTCCCACACAAATCTGTTTTCCAAGTCAAGCTCCCTTTCTCTCTCTCTCTCTCTTTCTCTCTCTTTCGCTGTAAAGCCCATAATGCAGTTTGCTTTTAGGCTAAGCAATAAATGCCAGGAAAACTTATTCAAAGTGCCATAAGAATCTTGTTCTTCCTTCGCTGGATAGCTTCCAAATAGTTGCAAGGATGTTGGAATAGAGGGAATCACATAAATCACATGAGTCAGGATTTTTACAACAGGCAACAAAAAAAAAAAGAAACTAAGAAAAAAAGTAGAAAAAAAGGGAGAACAACATGGACTGTGGCTGTGGGGAAACACTAAACACACACTAAGTGGATTTGCCAGGCAAAGAGAAGGAGAAGAGAGCGGAGAGAGGCAAAGATAGGAGACTGGAGAAAGCCAGCAGGCAAAAAGGCAACAAATGATAAGCGCTTTGGCTTCTACACCGTTTTAACCCCTTGTTGCTACCATAGAGGGGGGAGAGCGTGTGTTTGTGTTGGTGGGATAAACTCATCTGCAATTTGTTTACTTTCGACGTTTCCGAAAATTTACTAAAAAAGAATGGGTTATTACGAGCTTAGCATAACAAAAACAGGGGGGAGGGACGAAAAACTTGGCCAGCAACCACGTGTGCAAAATTTGCATGCAAAGACAGGCAAACACAGGCAAAAAAAAGGGCAAGTGGAAAGTGGAAAGTGGCGGCCAACAGTGCGTATGCTTAACGCAAAAACGATTAAGTTGTTGAGAGAGAAGAGAGACACAGACGGACGTAGAGTTGTTGAGAGTCCAATTTCTCGGGCTGAATGGAAATTGAAAAACAGCAGCAGGAAAAACCCTTGCTAGGTGGAAGGATGTAGGATGTAGGAGGTGGGCGTGGGGCATACAATAAAGTTATGCGCATAATATCCACAGCTCACGTATTGGCCATAAAATGCGAGCAGGAACCCGAAAACACAGGACCAAATCTTTGAACAGTTGAAAATCTACGAAAAGGAAATAGTTGGAGGGAACAAAAAAAAAAAAAAGGATTCACTTTCCCAGCTTGCTGGCTTTCCCTTTCTCTCTCTCTCCCCCCTCCTCTATTTTTCCCCCCTCTGTTTTTGGGTCAAGTTTATGCAGATGCCAAAGTGGAGTGGAGCCTGATGCTGATGCAGGGGACGAGGTAAAAAATCCGAGGCGATGGGGCGATGGCGACAAACGCGCTTAGGAATTTTCACACGACCAAGAAAAGGCAGCGGGAAAAGCGGGGCAGAAGCTCTAGGGGTGGGGAAAATCCAGTCGAACGAGACGGAATATGTTAAAGAGCAGTTGTTAAAAAGGATTTACGTTTTACATTTAGGAAACACGTCAAGAAAATGAGGAGAAAATAAAACTGTGTTACCAAAAACGGGTTATTTAAAATAGTTTAAAAAATATAATTAAATGTTTTTTTTTTTTGGTTTAAAAAGGTTAATATTTATAAGTAAATAATTTTACGAGGAAGAAATAATAGTACAAAATGAGAATAGAATGTTTGTGGGCATTATTTGTTCAGGAAAAGCTGTAATTGTTATTTTAAATTCTATCGAAAAGCCACAGAAAATTCTTAATGTATTCCTAGTTTTTATTCGCTTTAAAATTATCTAAAAAAAAACCCTAAAATGTTCCTAATATTTATCCGCTTTAAAAATTATTTAAAAAAGGACCCTATTTTTTCCTGTGCATAAAAACAGGTTATAAAGAGCGCCCCGAAGTGAGACATTCACACATTTGGTATTTGGCCAAAAAAGCATTTCGATGCGGCGATTTTCTACCCCGTCTTCCTTTTTTTCTCTCATCCTTCTTTATTTTGAAATTCAAATTCCAATAAATTTTCCAACGATTTGGCACACAAAGCAATCCAAAAGCAAAGCAGACCGAGAAAAAAAGGAGGAAGGTTGTTAGTGACTGAAATCCTTTGGCGGATTTGCATGGCCAAAACGAGACACAGAGAGAGAGAGAGAGAGAGAGAAGGCTGCGGACATGGCTCCAAGTGGTGATGGCGATGGGCGATGGGCGATGCGCTTAAATATGCAACAATTTGTAGCAGACAAAGATGTTTGCTTGCCAAAAGGCGGCGGCGGGGGATGGCCAGAGGAGTCCTTTGATTATAAATTAATGTCCTGTTTACCAGCGGGCCGAACCGGGCGTGGCCCAAACCAAATGCCAGAAAATGCCTCTCTAATTCGTTTGCAATTTCGGTTGCAATGCAGCAGCAATCTGAATTCGTATTCGACTCCCACTCCCAATCCAAATCCCGGGAACTGCAATTGGATCTCGTTAGTGAGAGCAATCAACTGGTAAATTAAAACAATTGCTTTGGGGCCAGAAAAATCACAATCCGCCCGACTGGCTGAGTGTGTAGAGCTAAGAGCTGACAATTTAAAGCATCGATAAACTACAATGACATGTTATGTCAATCAAAGGAGTGGTAATTAAATTGGTTAACACGCAAAAAAGTTTCACAAAATGGTTGATATCAGTCACATAATAGAATTAGAGATGACAGGAAATAATTTTAAAACGATAATATATCGATATATTAACGATTTGTAATTTTTTATCGATATTACTTTTATATTTTAATGATAAATAGTGTTATATCGATAGTACACTAATATTTTAACGACAAATGATTCGATATATTAGAACAAAATAATTGATACAATGAAACAATTAAATAAAATCACATATTTGCTGAAACTTTATAGATAATAAGATAATATACATTAATGGCGATAATTTTCGATATTTAAAATTTCGATATATAGAAGTTTACATTATTTTCGTTAAAATAATAGCTTGTTACCTTAAAAATAGGTTAGATTTCAGTCACAAAACTTTAATTAAATGATTTATTTACATTCTCTGACCCTCAAGTCTGGTCTTTGGGCACCCCTGTTCTATATATAAGCGTGTGTTTTGTATGCGTGCGTGTTTGGTTTCATTTTAAGCTAGACCTTAAGCATTAACGTATATTAAAGCTTCGATGCAGTGTCCTAACCTTGGCTATTTCTTCTCTATTATATTTACTCTTCACAAACACACACACACACATGTCTTGCTCATAAATCCTAAAAAATCGAAAAATATGCATTATAAAAAAAACCAAATCAATAGCGGACATTATACAGGATGTTACGCTCTAACGGAGCGCGCAGGCTGAAGTAAGTTAATGTCAGAGTCAAGGACAGTAAATATCCTGCCACCCCCCTCACACCCCTTGTGATGATGCAGAATTTTTAAGTTGGCTTGAAGTTCACTTTTTAGCCAGTTTTTTGACTATGATTTTGTTTGAAGCCCAAGCACAGACACTGTACTCCATATCAACCTCACACTCGCCGTGTGTTTGTTTGTTTTGATTAGCATTTTGTTTTTAATTGTTTGAGCATGACTTTGGCCTTTTTACGCCCATTTTGTTAAACTAATTTAAACAATTTTGTGCCTCTCTTTTGCTTCGTACAGATTCACCATATCACGACGTAAGCGGCCTGCCCAATCCCTACAACATGGAGCATATGGAACAGGACGAGGTCCTGCCGCCGCAGCAGCAACACTTGTCCCTCAGCTACGACGAGAGCTTCGAGGGCGAGTATTCGACAACGCCGAATGCCAGGAATCGTCGCGTCATACGCGAGATTATTGTCTAGGAAATTCTAGTTTGCAAAAAAACATAAAAACAGAAAACCCGAAAATTCGCACTTGAAAAACAAAAGAATATCAACTCTATCGTCTATCACTCCTTCTCGGCGACATCTACATTTGTTTTTTTATATAATTTCCCATGTCTTGACTTTCCTGCTCGACTGTTAGCAGACTTTTTTGAAAAGTGGCCATCGTTTTGAATACTTTTTTTTAAATATATACATTATATATATATATTACTTCGATGTAAGGCTTAGTTTGAGGGATACGAAACGAACGTGTGTTGAGTTTTATTGGCAACGAACGCGAAATGCATAGATATTAAAATCGATAAACCGATAGGCATTAGAGTTTCCGATCTATCAGCAGCAGCACACACACAGGACACGAACACACACGAGGAAACAGATGAGAAACCATCACTGGACAAGCACTAAATGTTACGATTTACCAGATAGCAGTTAGGGCTAAATAGTAGTTAATATTAATATTAATATATAAAATATTAATAAACGGTCGTCTAGGTCCCAGTTGCAACAAACGAAACGAACTTTAAACTGTAAGGCATCTAATGTTGGAATCGAAACAAAATCTCACACACTTGACCCTAGGCTTAAGACGTAACTCTTAAGTGATGATTCTTGTCGGTTCTGTCACGCAGAACCACAAAAAGCTAAGGAAAATAATTTAAAAAATAACAGTACGACCTGCCACAAAAAAGAAAAATAAAACAAAAAACAAATAAAAAGAAACAAAAAACTTACCATAACTTAATTTTACAATTTTAAATAAATTTCAAGAGCGATAAAGTGTTGCTTTAAGTAAGTTTAAACTAAAAAACAGAGAACAGCAAAAATTATTACAAATAATTGAAAAAAAAAGAACGCTACTCCCAATCTCCAATCTGAAAACTTTAATTTAATTTACAAAATGTTTAGTAATATACTTAATGTTTTCCATTTATGTTTCCAAACTTTGTGTTGAAAAATTCAAAATTTTAATTGTGGTAAAAAAATCGTCTAATTTGTAATTAACTTTTAAGCTGATTAAGTTATGTTTTAACCCGCAGATATTGAGTTGAAAATATATATAAATATATATAAATGTTTTGTTTGTGCATTGCGCGTTGTGTTTTTTAAGCCCGTTTTCACAAGTGTTTTTTGCAACTTTTTGACACACACACAGAGACACACAGACGCAGAGGCGGAACATTTTTTGTAGCTAAGATTTAATTGTAAATACATCTGTAATTTGTATATATTTACTTGACTTGCAAAGTAAATAAGCAGCAGCAGCAGCAGCGGCAACTTAAATTAAATTGTAGTTAATTTTAAACAATTTCAAAATGAATTTAACTAGTAAGCAAATGTTTAAGAGCAAATGCCACAAAAAAAAATAAAGAACGAATTAAGGGAAACCTTAAGAAAAGTCTCGTTTAAATGAACAAAAACATAAAACAAAACAACAAAAAAAGGAAACAAAACAAAACAAAAACATAAGTAAGGAGAATACGAAATGAGAATCTTTATTATATAAATTATACACTCTAAAAACCAGATAAGCGAATATACATTATATATATATACATATATACATATACATCTACTTATTATTTGTAAATAAGTAAAGCATCAATTTTCATTTCAAAGAAAAAAACAAAAACACACACAAACACACATACAAACACCCATTAAAACTATGCAAAAAAATGAAGGAAAAGAAAAAACGAAACTAAAATCAAAGGAAATTTTTTATTTAGCAAAAAAGATATTTATACATGTGTATATTTTGCGATTTGACTGACAGCGCCGAGCAAGTGGAAACACACAATACGAGACACGAGAGAGAGAAATACAATTTAGAGCAGAAATAAATCAACAAAAATGAAATCTAAAAACAACAACAAAAACAAAGAGAGACACAACACAGAATTCGATGCCCTCGGGCTGTGGCTGTTCAAACAATAAAACACTTTGTTAACTATTTTGTATGCATTTCTGATTTCTCATTCAATCCAACAAATTGCCACCACCACCAGCAGTAGCAGCGGAAAAGGAAAGCATTAGCTAAAATATTTATGCATATAAACACAGAGACACACACAACACTCACTACACACACACACACACACGGCATAAAAAACAAAACATATAATATTTTTTTATTCAGTTTTAAAACGAAACGTAATATAAAGCGAAACATCAAAACAAAACAAAACAAATAAAGAGAAAAAAAACGAAGAATTTAAATTAAATGTCTGCGTTTTGATTTGCGGTGTGTCCTGGGAAATGTACGGGGGCGTGGCATTAATAACAAAAAAAAAAATAGAAGCATCGTCATCAGCAGCAGGAGGAGTTGCAGCAGCAGCAGTTGCAGCTACAGGCGTTGCATAATGTGCCATGTTTAAGTTGATTGGCACCAAATTTATAGCATGCAATTTGACTTAAGTGGCAGCGCGCACTCCCGGCTCGGCTCCTTCCTCCTCGGGGCACTGTGGCAACCCTGGCTGGCTGGCGGCGCCGGAAGTAACACGACACTGACATTTTAATTTAGTGCCAAGCGCAGGACCCCCCAATGAACCCCTCTTCGCCCCCCCTTCGAGAGAGAGAGAGAATTTCTCTTCCTGTTCGTGTCACTTTTGCAGTTTTGCGTAAGAAACGAAAGGCAGCCACTTTGACTACCGCTGACAGTTGGAAGAGGGGGGAACTGCGGAAAATCTACAGGAAATGCAGGGGAGGGGGTGGTGGAAAACCCCCAGCCATCAGACCGAAATCAAATGGAAACGATTAATGAGCGGATAAGTGGATTAAAGTACGTCAAGTGAGTATAAATTCAGGAAATATATTGAAGCATAATTAAAGGCAAGGCAAGAAAAGTGATCAAGGTTTTGAAGGTGAGCAAGTTAAGGAGGTGAGGTATTATATACGGACATTATAAAAAAGTATTAAATCATTAGAATAGTGAAAGATATTTAAGAACTTTGGGAAATAATTTAGAACCAATTTAATAAAAATTATAGATAATAGGTGTTAGCTTTCTAAACTATATTTAAGCTCTAAATAGAGATCTAAAATGTGTTATTATTTATTTTAATCTAAATCAATATTAAGCATCTTTTAATTAAAGTTAAGCTATATTTAAGTAGCCAGTTAAAATAAATAATAATTAATAAACTAGTTATTAAATAAATCTTATCCTTACACTTATTTTTTTATTTAAATTGTTTTCCGTTTATCTTCTGAATTTTTCATTCAATTAAAGGCTTGCTTTAGCACCATACTTTATTAACAACTAAAATAATAGAAAATTAAGAGAACCAAGATTATTCAGAGCATAAATGGATAAGTTTCACATTAAAAGTTTGCTTAAAGAATTTTCTCTAACCTTTTTGAGTTTTGAGAAACTATGACACCTTCGTGTCACGTGCTTTTTTCTGTGTCAGCAAAAAAAACCTTCTATGGAATTTAGATGAATTTCTCTTGACGGTTCACTCAGGTTGCAGTTTTTTGTTAAAAAAAAAATGAAAATGTAGGCCGCAGAACAGGAACAGGAGCAGTGGCAGAGCTGCGGTTCAGCCAGGAGCCAGGAGCTGTCAGATGTCCCATATACGAACTCACAAAGCGAAAAAAGGGAACCACAGCCAAGTCCACAGCCACATCCTCATCCACACACAGCGAACCGCAGTCACTCATTCATCCATTCATATCTCGGTGGCGGCAAAACAAAAGCGGCATATGGAAATTCATTTACTCCGACCAGGAGCTCCTCTCATGAACCCCCTTTAACCCCTGAATCCTAAACCCCATGGAACCCTGTCCAAATGGAGGCTCATCCAGCACGTAGAGGCGGCAACCGCCGTCAATTAAAGCGCTGCCGGTGCCGCCTAATTGGATTTATGCCACATTTATGTATCTGTTGTGTGTGTAGGTGCAAATTCGTGGAATTTGCGGGGCAGCGGGTAAGTTCGTGCTAAAAATCAGTAGGATAATGAGCGAGAACTGCCTGGTAACAGGCTGAACCACAAACTTAATGCTTCCTCTCCCGGCAACAATTGCAACTTGGCGGCAGCGACGGCGGCGGGCGCACTAATAACTTTCGAGGACTTTAAATGAAATTACGCGAAAACTTTCGGACTGCCATCAGAAATGGCAACTTTTTGAAGAGATCGCCAGGCGGCAAGCGAAACGGAGGCTCAAACAACCAAATCCGTATCCCCCGAAACTGCCGTTGCAGGCACGCCCCGCGGACATAATGAGTTTCATAAATTACCACAAAACTAAAGAGAGCCGATAAGTAGTTCCACCTCCTTACATACATAAGTTAATGCCACCTCAACTTTGGGTGGGGCTTACAGGGGTGTTGTTGAAAAGAGGGAAAGATTTTTGGGCAAAGAAAAGCTAAGGGTTTTTGGTAGTAAATTTTGGGATGTATATCGAAAGGACAATATTGAAACTTATATGCATATATTTTAAAAATAAATAGGATTGAATGAATATTAAGGGAAAAGTCAGATTTATAATTATAGACAGGAAAATGTCTAGCTTAATAAAGAAAATTTAGACATTCAATTCATTTTTATTTAAAATATCAAAAATTATTGCATTTAACTTTAAAATATCGATATTTTATCGAAATTTTAATCCAAAACAATGAGCGTTTCCTGGTCTTTAAAATTTGTTTGGAATAACTAACATAAAAAAAAAAAACATATCGCATACACATAAATCCGCATATATATTAAAGCCGAAAATAAAATGGATTCTATAATTGAACAATCTTTTTTTTTTTCAATTATGCAGAATCGATTTAATAGGAAAAGTTCCAACACTTCTTGAAAAGCGACATGGAAAGAAAACACAAATCTGTACATGTTAAAATTATTATATATAAATATATGTTTACTATTATTATTTTGTATTTTTTAAACTTTTAAAGAAAAATCGTTTTAATGAAATTCGATTTATTTTAAGCTCTTAGATATCAATTTATTTATCGATTTTTCAGTCAAATATCGATATGCCTTATTATGTTGTTTTTTAAATAGTAAAAGCATTTCCCAGCATTGTTTTCTAATAAAAAATATATAAATATTTTTACAATAAAATACATAATTTTAGTACAAATTTATTATTTTAAAAATATATAAAAAATATAAATAATATTTACATATTATTTATAATGTTTTTTAACTCTTCTTTCCTAAATCAATACCTAATTCGTGGTAAATTTCCCAACTCCTAGACATCAAATTTTCTGCTAAGGGGGGGGGCAGCTAGCCCCCTCCTGGTAACCCCCTCCTTCCAGGTCACTGCTCCAGCACCATTTCCCATTCTGTTTAGTCTGTGTTTGTGTATGCCTTAGTGTGTGTGTGTGTGTATGTGTGTATGTGCTCTGCGGTCATTGGTTTGTAATTAATGCGACCAGAAGCTGACCACAGAGCGACTTGGCACGCCTGCGGCGGCCTAATGTTGCACGAACCCGAAAGCCGGACGCAAGGCAGGAGGCTGGAGCCGCTAAGCTGAGCCCAGCTTCGCCGCCATGCCGCACCTCGACGCCCTTCGGAGGAGGCATCCTCCCCCCCCCCCCTGTCTGCGGTGGTGTGTGTTGAGTGCTTTTGTGTTTAATTTTATTAATTATCGACGTAATCTTTGAAGTTGCCGGCAAACTCCTGGGGAAATCCAACTTTTGTCTGTTGGCATTTGGCGCGGCCTCGGCCTCCCATCCATCTCTCAGAAGTAGAGGCGCCTCCATTAATCGCGTTAACTCGAACGTGTGTGTGAGTGTGTGTGTGTGCCAGTTTTTGGCGCCAAAATCCGCCTACACACACACACACACTCAGGGGGGAAGCAGAAAGTTGCAACCAAACACAATTAGGTTTTGGCATATGCAAAGGGAACAGAACAGCTCCTTTGTGGAAGGAGGAGAAGTACAGCTGATGATCAGGAAGTCAAGTTTTGGTTTAATTTAATCTAATTTCTTAGTCATTTATTTATTGCCAAGTTAACTTCATGATTTGCTTGAAGGTTATAGCAGTAATAGATCGATCCTAGTGCTTATTTTACTTAATTTTATATACTGAAAAGCAATAGCTTAGCTCTACTTTATTGATAAACCAAAAATAACTAGCTAATATCCCAAGAATTATTTGCCAAAAATATACCAATTTGATTTGATTATCGGCGTTGCCATGAGAGGCCTTTTTTCCCAGAATTTTCAACCTTTTTTTGGAAACTGCTCAGGGTGTGAGGAAGTAGACTTTCCCTGGCAACAGCTGCTCATTTGCCGCTAATCCTGGACCACCGATATTGGGCCACTTTCTCTGGGAGAGTGATTTCCACCATTCAAGTTGGCTTTTCTAGCTAGCCATATCCCCTGAAATTGGTATTGCCTGGCAACTGGGCAGCATTTTTTGGTGGTTGGACTGAGAGCGTAATTTGAGCGCAAATATTGAAGTTTCAAAACCACCGGCAACTGTAGCGAGTGAACGAGCAGCGCCGCAAATAAAAGAAATAATAATAATAATGAGCAAATATTTAAGCAGCAGTCCGGGGAACAGTCATCACACAGAGCAAAGCAGAGGGGAGCAGGGGAAGAGAGAGTGCTGGTTGGAACACATGATCTGAGACAGGGATGCACAGGGAGAAATTTCGAATTATACATACTAATTATAGATAATAATTATAATATTTTTCGGTGATTTATTCGAGAAGAGGCTTCTTTATTTTTTTTAAATATTTCTTTTGTTGATTTTGTTGAAAAATATTTTGATGAAACTGGTATTTATATTTCTTTTTTGTTTAATTCGAAATTCGAAAATATCGTAAACGTTTATATATCGATCAAATTGCTAATATTCTGTTAAATTATCTATCGCTTTGTGGGATAACAATATTATGATATACTAAATAGAAGGCATTGATATCTAACATTGATATTTTAACTTCAACGTTCTTTCAGCCTCAATTTTATATATAATAAGTTTTCATATAAATATTTTGTATATATCAATGCATTACAAATATATATAGATATTTTTTTGTATGGGAATTTTTCCTTAAATATCCTATTATATCGTATTTTTATTTTAATATCGATTTACTATAAATGTGTCAATATTTTTTGCCTTTCCTAGATAATTTAGTTCTTTTAAACATCTTTCTTCCGAGTAATATATTTCTCCCTGTGCAGTCAACACCCTTCCCCTCTCGATAAGAAGCATCTCCATTCGGCGAGGCACGAAACCTCCCCTGAATTCCAACCCTCTCTGCAGCCTGCTGACCCCCCTCCTCCTCCCTCACTGGTTCGCTGATTGTAATTATGAATGAAATTTGAATTGCAAGCGGAGAATTGAGAAAACGGAGGAACGGAGACTGGGAATTGGCTACACTTTCCGCTGCTCTGTCGCTGGACACGTGGCCGCTGCTCCTGATCCCCGGTCACGTGGCCGGCCTTCAGACTCAAACTGAATCTGAAAATCCTCCAACTCCCCACCCCGAAGCCACCCTATTCAAAATCCCACCCCCACTCACCCCTTCGCGCCGCGATGACGACGACGACGGAAGTGCCAATAAGTAGTTGTCAATATTGACTGATTATCTCGACACGGCGAAAGTGGGAGTGGCAGTGGGAGAAAGGCGGGAACGGGAGAAATGGAGAAAGAGAAATCGGGCAGTCGTGATTGCGAGTTGTTTGAGACTTAAGCGGAAGTAAACATAAATCACTGCTGCGATGCCGATGCCGATGCGATAGCAGGAAGAAGGTATCTTCTCTCTCTTCTCCACTCGGTGTCCCTGCAATTATTTAGCCAGGAGATGGCAATAATTTCAGATGGCAGGCGACAGGAAGAAGCTGCTACCATTTAGTTCCATCTCCCTTGAATCTCGATTCCGGCGGAGGAGAGGAGGAGATGCGCATAATTGCATTTGAATGGCCACCCGCTGCACTCGCAGCTTAGCGGTGTAACTCCGGGGGATGAACTAAACGATGATTTTATCAATCACAAGGATTACCATTCGATTTGTGGATGAAGAGATATGTATATATCCTGATGGCTCTGATTTAGGTGGTATTAGCAGGGTGCAAGTTAAGGTTCAGGGATCTGTGGGGTTTATAAATGGGTTTTAGGGGTCAGGGAAACCCTCTCGAAACTACGAAAAAGTCTGGAACCTTCGCTCCTGAGATTAAACTCAGCTTAAAATGACTCTGATAAAATTATTCACAATGTGACGAAATCATTTACTCAACGCATACCAAAGCATATATATTATATATATATATATTTATCGCTTATCGAAGAAGAATGTGTGGACACAGCTCTCAGTCTGTGTTTAACTTTTCAGATCTAAAGTTGTTGCCAGCATGGAATTTTTGTGCGTTTTCTTAGCAATATTTTTGTGCTTCATTTCCCAAGCTTTAGGATTTTGTGAGAGGCCCAAGGATCTGTTACATGGCTCTAGCAGGAATTTTCCCAAAAATAAATGGATATTTGAATGTGATCAAGGATATGTGATACAAGGAAAATCAGAGTTTACTTGTATCAATGATTTACTAAGAGGAGAACGACCAGTTTGTGCCAGTAAGGAATATTATTTATTTATAATCTAAAGGTATTACTCCTCTATTTATATGTTTTTAATCCTTCTCTATCAGAAACTGGTTGCAAAGAACTTGAGACTCCAAAAAACGGCAAGCTTATTAATCCAGAAGGCCTCAAGGCAGAGATTCAGTGCAACAAAGACCATGTTTTAGTTGGCAATAAATTCACTTATTGCGATGGCAACGACTGGCAATTCCGTTTGGGAACTTGTCAAGGTACTCAAAATTATTCCTGTGACTTTGAGAGTGAAGATCTCTGCGGTTGGACCTTCCCCCATAGTAAACCTCAGCCTTGGAGTCGTATTAGCACTTCGGGGAACTTTCATTCTAGCAAGACGGGTTCCCAGCGGGATCACACTTTCCAGAATGATAACGAGGGTCACTTTATACGAATGGAGACCCAGATTGGAGCCACGGGAAGTTATCACTTTGAGTCTCCAGTTTTTCCACAGCATCTGAGCTTGGGAAATACCACCTGCTTTCAGTTTCACTTTTTCATGTTTGGCGAAGGAGTTGGAAGTCTGTTTGTGTCGGTGAAACCTGCCTCTATGTCCGTGGTGGAGATGTGGGAGAAGTTTCAGATAAAGTAAGAGAAGTATAAATTCAATTATATAAATAACTCTTTAAGTAAATTCTCTAATTTTCAGCTCAACTTTATTCCAAAAGTGCGGAAATCTGGGCAACAATTGGTATGAACACTCCATTCCCATAACGGAGATGGACGAGGACTTTCAGGTGGTATTCACAGTCACGGATGCAGAGTCTCGTTTCGGAGACATTGCCATTGATGATGTCAAGTTCCTGATGACGGAGGAGGAGTGTAAGGAGGCTTTTGTCGTTAAGGATCCTTGTCTACCGAAACCTATTGTGCACGGTGGATCAATTAGCACAAATATGTTGCATATGTACAATTTAGCTTTAATTAGTTTGAGTGTATTAATTAGCTGGGCTTCAAAATATTAATCAATAAAAATTAAAGCAATTTTATTAAAATTTCCAATTTGTAACAAATAAATATTTAAGTTTATAGAGCATTAATTTTGTAATATCAGCTTTACTGAGTTAATAAATATTGGCAACATTTTAAGTAACTTATCAAACCTATTACACAATTTTGCATAATAAAATCTCAAGGTCAATTTACAATTACATTATACTTGCAGCTTGCTTTCTCGCATTATTTAATAATAAGTTTATCTGAAGTACAGTGAGTTCTGAAGAAACGACTACAAAAGGTCTTATCTTTGGAGACCAGGCCACCCGGCATTTTGCGATCGTACAAGAACTTGTTACTTATAAACACGAGTGGGTTTCACTCGTCTTGATATTTCTCTTCTCTGTAAACAACAAGAAACCCGGACTTGCCAGTTATCGGGACAAAGTCGTATCTTCAAAGAGAAGCCCAAGCCGGCGCTGGGCTCTATTGATAAGTCCCGGACTCGAGCTCAGTCACTCTTCCGCTTTTGAGTAATCCACACGTAGAGACAGAAATGGAATTTTACTGGGTCCTCGGTCTCGGCCTGCTCCTAATTTACGGTGCAGTTCCCACAAATGGACGCTGTGAGAGGGGTTTAACCCTGCAACATGGCTCCATTATATACCGATCTCGGAATGTGGTTCGTTTCCGGTGCAATCGTGGCTATACTCTCCAAGGAAATCAGATTGCAACCTGCGATCGCGATGGTCGCCTCAAGGGCGAGAGACCCTTTTGTGCCAGTGAGTGAGGGGAATATATATTAAAAGTCGTCTCAGCTACAAGAATCTTGTGTTTCCCTCAGAAATTGGTTGCCCGGAGCAGGATAAAAAGGTGACCGGAGAAGTGATCAATGTTGGTCTAAAGTCAATGATCATTTGCAAGGATGGCTATGTCCTGGTTGGCAACAGAGCTGCCTACTGCGACGGAGAGCAATGGAACACGGAGCTGGGCTCTTGCCTCAGAAGCAACCATACCCAGGATCACTCCTGCGACTTTGAGAGCGAGGATCAGTGCGGCTGGGAGACGGAGACCACGTTCCGGCGTCCTTGGAAGCGAGTGAGCACTGTGGCCGAGTTCCATTCGCTGAGAACGGGACCCCAGCATGATCACACCTTCCGGAACCAATCCGGCGGCCACTACATGCGCATGGAGACGCAGAGCGGTGCCTTTGGGAGCTACCATCTAATATCGCCGATCTATCCCAGGGAATTGAGCCTGAAGACCGCCTGCTGTTTCCGCTTCCACTACTTTATGTACGGCGATGGAGTCGACAGTCTGGTGGTGTCCGTAAAGCCGGTCTCGATGCTCACGGCCAACATGTGGAATCGGTTCAGGGCCAAGTAAGTAGCTTGGCAGCGGATGTGCACTGCGATAAGAAGAAACACACTCCAGTTTGAAGAAATATTTCTAAGCTTTCTCTGATTAAATATACATTTAAAACATTCTCGCTTTTAGCTCCAGCAAATTCGAGATGACCGGCTCTCAGGGCACCGAGTGGCTGGAGCACACGATCACCATTGACGAAATGGAGGAGGACTTTCAGGTGATCTTCACGGCCACAGATGCTCGAGCCCGTTTCGGTGACATTGCCATCGATGACGTTAAGCTGATGACGGGCAAGGATTGTGGAGTGGGCGAGTTCACCACAACGACGGAGACACCAGATGTTACCGAGCCGGAGGTGTTTTTCTCCATGATGAACTGCACCGGTCGGTGTGGCCAAGCGATAAGTCCAGAACACATGATTGTGGTCTCTAAAAGAGGCTTTACTTTGGGCTGTGGTTGTGACGATGACTGCACGATCCTTGACACTTGCTGTTTGGATTATGTCGAGGAGTGTGTCAAGGGAATATACACACTCAATGACGATGATGTAACTTCACCAACAGCTGCGATTACTACACCAACAACTAAACCAACAGCTAAACCAACAATTATACCAACAATAATACCAACCACAATACCAACAACTACTCCTACCACTACGCCAACAACTACTACAACAACTACTACAACAACTACTACAACCACGACTACACCAAAACCTACAACAACAACAACAACAACGACTACTACCACACGAAAGCCAATTGTAATAACCACTAAAGCAACAACTACTTCCACAACGCCCAAACCCACAACAACCACCAAGAAACCTGTAATAACAACTAGAAAAATGCAAGTGAACACAACAACAACAACGCAAAAAACAACAACAACTAAGAAAGTGATTACAACTACAAAAGCAACTACACCAACAAAGGCAACAATTATTACAGCCCCGACAACTATTAGTAGCAAACTGATCACAGGTAAGCATATTAATATTATCAATTTTACTTAACCGATCTAACAAATACATTTGAATTTATAACATTCTGGAATATATAGAGCCGACGAGGAAGCGCATTACTTGGAAAGTGGATCCCGATGATATCGCCGGACATATGCCCGTTCATGGAAGTTCTCCAAATCCGGCCCTAATGGTGCTATACCTACTCATCGCCGTTGTCCTTGTGGTGGTTCTTGGCAATGTCACACATCGATGGATAATTCCATTGGCTGATAGAAACCACAGAAATGAGAAGACGGTTAGCTTTAAAAGAGCAATCGCCGATCTAAGGAAGTCGAGTAGATTTACCAGGAATCGTAGAAACAGCATCGATGAGCCATTGTGCGAGACCGATAACGAGGATGGTGATTACTTTGAAACGAATGGCACGAGAGTCGGGGAAATGGGCGTGGACACCAGAAATATTTCGGATCTATAAGGGTTCTAAACTAACCTCTCCCATAGGGGACGCACACCTTATCAATGTTGTATAGGAAAATGTGTAAAAGATGTGTGAGTTTTGAAGATAACTCAAGAGAATAAATATAATGAAAATACAGAATCTTATGAAACCTTACTGCTCTGTAGCGGAAAACAAAGAGTAAGACTGTTATTTTAAAGAGAATACCAAATCAATAATTACATTTTAATAGCAGTAATTATTTCTGTCATGCAATTAAAGTATATTTAAACACAAACAATTAAAAGCTTACAAATTACTAACCCATTTTTAAACCATCGGCAATCAAGACAATGGCGTGTGCAATGAAGTGGATCTTAAATGTTCCAAATTCTATATTATTTAGAATTCATATATTCAAAGTCTGAAATTTAAAGTAAAGGAAACACCTTTAATTTTCAGAAATAATCACATAATATTAGCTATGAAAGAGTTCCATAAACATTAACTGTGACCCTCTTAATTCCATACATATGCCAAATGGTAAAAAATCCATATTCGCCTTTTGGAAAGGGCAAAACCTTCGTGAGATGATTGTTGAAATGCGCAATTGAAACTTTGTCGACTATAACGTTCTGGAAAATGATTTGAATCTTGAAAAGAGTATTGAATATATTCTCTTTGATATACTTACGTCAAAGGGACAGGTATGATTTATATTGGAAAACGGTAGAAATAGGCCGTAAAAAAACGATGCCACTGGATATGAACTAGGATTTTTGATAATTTTGCAACCATCAACTGTTACGTTGTATAGAAAGGGTTTATAGCCATTCAGTTTTTTATTAAAGGCCACATTAACCTGAGTGAAATGATCCATAAATGTTTAGTTTTTCATCAAAAATGTATACCAAACCTTGATTTTATCAGCTGGCTCCTTAAGAAATTTCACTTTCAAGGATACATATTTATAGGTTCGATTTACAGACTTGATGAGACAGTACTCAAAGGCACAGAAGGATTCATCAAAGCAAGTGCACTTGATGTTTGTAAACTCAAAGTCGGAGTAGGTCTTGGAAAAGAAAGTGAATTAATCAACTGACAGAGAAGTAATGTTCGCTACCTACTTGATAAACCAGAGAAATAATCAAAAAAGCCCGTAAAAGAGCCAACGATTCGAACCACATTGCGACTGTTAGAAAATCGTGCAGACTGCGAGTGAAATCACAGAGAATGATCACATTTTATGCCTATTAAACATATAATGGCTCCATTATAAAATGTATATAATAATAATCTGCTATCTATGCGCATTTATATTAAGCAAATTTGGTTTAAAAACAAAGTTAATTGATCTATGATAGTGTGCCATAAACATTTACAGTGGCTCTTTTGATTCCATAGGAGTACCAAATGCTAAAGAAACCATATTCTCCTGGGGGAAATGGCAAGACCTTTGTGAGTTGTTCGTTCATGTGGGATATGGGAACTCTTTCCACTATAACATCGTTCTAAAAAAATAATCTCAATATAAATTGAAGTATTTAAATTCTTTTAAGAGTACTTACATCATAGGGACAAGTGTGATTCATATTGGAAAAGGGACCAAAGAGATTGTAAATAAATCTAGCCACCGGCGAAGCTCTGGGGTTTCTTAGGAACTTGCAAGCATCAATAGTTACATTATAAAGAAATGGTTTAAAGCCATTTAATCGTTTGTAAAGAGCTAAATTTAACTGCAATAGAAACTTGGTTAAATTTAGTCTTGCATTCAAATTTATCACTTACTTTAATTTTGCTAATGGGTCCTCGATGTAGTTTTACTTTAATGGATCCATATTTGT
>VNJR01011127.1:0-38962 GCA_008042585.1 Drosophila punjabiensis
GTTATTCAATCAGCGGCCAGGGCACTCTGCTCATTTCGATCTTTTCCTTGACATTCAAATGCGGTGACAGTTGCATTTCCCGCCCATTAACGAAATACGATAGTGCAATGCAGAGGAAATAGCCGAGATTTCCAGGCTAAAAAGACCGAAAATAAAAGGAAAACCAAAAGGGGACAAAGTAAAATGCCGCTGGAAGTGGCGGCGCGGCACTGATGGGCCAGAGTTACAAAGCTCGACCACCAAACTAGCTAAACGGACTGTCTGACCCCATTGATAATAGCAATCGGGAAAAGTAAGAGATGCAATAATTCAACGTAAAGTGTTAAAATGTCGATATTAATTGCAGACTGGCAGCGGCAGTAGCACCACTTGTGGTAGGACTACCTACTGGTGGCCATTCCCCATTACCCATTCCAACCCATCCCACACCGCGATGCCCCCTATTGCATTTAAATAAATTGCGATTATGCCGCAAATGTGGCAGGCAGTGCACCAATCAGTGCAGAGAAACAAATTGGTTGTTAAATTTGTTATATTTTAATTTTAAATAAATTCATTTTGAGCTTATTAAGTTAATAAATAATGTCAAAAATGGAGAATATCGTGTATTTTTATGCAAAGGAAAGTTTGTGTTTTAAAACTACTACTTCTTAGTAGATCTAGATGTAATTAACCACATTATTAAATTATATTTTTATCAAATTAATTTTGTTTGAGGAAAGTATAGATAGCCGAAATATTATTATAATATATTTATCGTACGTAATATTTTTGTAAGATAATGAATAACCCCCTATTGAAGACTATTCCAAGAAATCACAAAAATGAATAACAAAAATGTAGACTCATTTTTCCAGTGTGCTCCAAGTCGAGGTCCTGGTCTTGCACTTGGTTTTCGTTGGTTTCGGTGGTGCAGCCTCCGATGGTCGGCAATGCGCTAATAATATTTATCAGTGGCTCATTTGTTGGCCGGACAGCGGACATGGGACATCGTATAGCGGACATCTTACAGCGGACATTGGACACGGGACAGGGGACGTTGGACAAGGAGCAGTGCATTCGATGGCCAATAAACCAAAAAAGCAAATAAAATAGCAGCTAGCAGGCAGCGGTGGCTAATTGCGCCGCCTGTTGCTGTTGCTACCACTGCTGTTAACTTGGCCCGCTCCTGCTCCTGCCACATGGAAGGTGGGGGCTGCCACAGCCAAAGCCGCTGCTACAGCCACATCCAAAGCCAAAGCCGATGCCTTGTGCATCCGCTCGTCAGTTTCAGTTTTCGGCCGCCGTTTCCACATTGTTCGCTGCATCCGAGCCATGCATATTTATTTATCGCAGCTGAGTTTTGCATTTTAACTAGAAATCATGCAAAAAGCCGCGACATGCAATGCCCACAAAAAACAAAAAAATAAAAAAACAAAAATGTACAAAAAAAGCGGCGACGACGAACGGCTTTCAAATCGAATCTCCAAAGCTGTTAAATGCAGTTGAGAGCGATTTTCCCTATGTTTTCCGCACTTCCCCGACTTCCCCAGCGAAAATGGACAGGGACACAGAGACGACATGAAATCTGTTTAATATTTTCCCGCGCACTCACGCACGACGTGGGAATTTTCATCTTCTTCGACTTTGACTGCGAACTGCAACTCAAAGCTCACAACTGAAGGCGAAAAGGCAAACTAAAACCCATCTGCGGAGCCCGAAACATTGAACCTTTCATAAAGCCTCGGCATTTGGCAATGGCTGTTATTCAACGCACGAGATGCAAATTTGATATAGGAAATGGGTTTTGCAATCGGCTAATCTAATCTGACCTATAAGTGGAAGGAAGTGCAATGGCTTACTTGGACTTGAAAAGCTCTTAAATATCAAAGTTATGGTTTAGTTTTATTTTGATTTTTTGTGTGGCCGGAAAGGGAGGAAATGTGCAAATATATTGTGGGGTAGAATATGGGTGTTAAATTACATTTTTGCGGAATAATTGAACTAGTATTGGAGTTTAAGATTAATAACTACTATTCCTATACTAACTTAAAATATTTTTTGGCTTAATTTAAATAGTAAACAATCGAGAAATATTTAAACTAAAACTAGTTCAGACGAATATTAATAAGAACAATAACAATAGAACAAGAATATTCTAACCATCTTTTTGTTTGTGTTTGATGCTATTAGTAATAAATTCTCAGTCATTATATGTAGCTTCCGAATATTTACTAATTAAAAAGCATAAATATAGTAAAAAATTTGGTTAAAATTTTCAACTTTTGGCATACTTAACATAATAATTTGATGCTGTAATTGGCTTTTTCATTTATTTATTAAACGAAAGTGAAAACAGTTATACCTCAGATATCTTCAGCAATTAATATTTGCCTCCGAAGGTGTTTATTGCTTCGCTTATGAGTTGCTATTTTTTTCCAGCCTCACATGCAAATGGCTTTTCTCCCCCGCAGTTTTCCCTGTCCAGTTGCCAGTTTCTCTTTCTTTAACCTTAGTCGGGGGTTAGGCCAGCCCATTAACGACACGCATTCACAGTCATTTTCAATTTCGTGGCGCTGTCACTTAATTTGGGAGCAGTGGCAGTTGCAGCCCACGCATTTTCCGCATTTTCCCATATTGTGGCAATGCGAACGCATACAGGCACTCCGTGGACACTACGATGAGGGCGAAATTGCAATTTCCACGGCCTACGTAGCAGCACTTTTCAAAAAAATATATAACACTAATACGAATAAGACTTTGTTATTGCATTAAAATTATATGTTTTGGATTTAAAAAATAAAGAGTTCCTTAAACATATGATTTCTAATTAATCAATATGATTTTCTCAATAAAAATACACCTCTTTCGAACTACTTTAAATAATTTGTTAAATGTTTAAGACCTTTTTTTACTGTGTTGGCCATTCCCCCGACTTCGGACAAAGCCAAAGTATATGGCGCTCCGTTACAATCTCTAACGGGCAGTCAGTCAGTCAGCCAACAAATTAGTTACTGACGCAATATTTGTGTGTATCTGCGCGCTATCAAAATCACACGCAATAAATTTAATTTGTTTCGTGGGCAGAGGCAGAGTCTCTCCGACTCCGAAGGCTGGAGGAACATCGACCAAATGGCATTGGCATTGACAGTTCCCGCTCCTCAGGTGCGACACAGGTGCTTGGCCGGAGTAGGTTGTCCAATTAATAAAAGAAAACGCAGTCATAATGTTTTGATTAACACAAATGTGACAAGAGATGCATAAAAATTAATTTCCAATCGTGTTTCTCTGCGCGGATTAAAGGAGGCAGACGCACTATATATTATAGGAGTGGATGGCGGATTTGGGTCAAAGCGGCGTTAGGTGAAACCATAGATGCGTGAGAGTTTGCTAGATCTGGGGATGGGGATGGGGATGGGATCATAGCTCTCGATCGATTGGGTTTCGGAGTAGCCCCAAGGTTGAGCTGTCGGTGCAGCAGCGGCGACCTTCCTTTAATGGCTTGTCCAGCCAACTAGTGCAACATTTTTCGATTTCCTTTTGACGCGCGGCCATAATTTGAACAGCGGGCTAGCAGCTGTCCGTAAAAGCCAGCGACCCACTGCCACAGACACACGCACCACGAAAACCTGGCCAAAACGCCCCCGGGCCAGGCACAGGCACAGTCCAAGCCCAGTCGCAGCCATAACCAAAAGCCATGGCACGACCGAAAGTCACAGCGAAACCAGACCAGCCAGGGCAATTAATTGATGAGCACAGTCCGGCACTTGGTCAAGAGTTGGCATGACAGCAAATTGCATTTGCCTCTGATTCTCCTTGTTTTTTTTTTTTATTTTCTTCTTCCGATCGTGCGTGCCACTGCCATGGCCACTGGGCAGGGATCTTTAAGCGGTGGCAGCAATCGCCGGAATGCAGCGCCAGAATCAAGCACTGAGAGAAAGTTTAGGTAGTTAGAGGGAACTAAAGTAAATGTTGTTTAAAAAATATGTACTAGATTGGGCAATATTTATAAAATGCTTTTTAAGGAAGGCCTTTAAAAAATACGAGTTTAAGTATTATTATAAAGTTTATAAGATAAACATATAGTTGTTTGGGGTTAGTGGTACCTTTACTTTTTCTTTTGTTCTCAGCTTCACCCAAATTTCTCGCAGTGCTTGGCCCAAAAAGAAAATATTGATGATATATTTATTGGTATTTATTGGCGTCGCTTCGGCCACACTTCAAAAAGCCCGGCCTGAACAAATTGTGGAAATTTATAAGCTTCGTCCGCAGAAATCAGTGGTGTCTTTGTGGCTTCGTTTCGTTCGGTTCAAGATGGTGGGGGTTGGGAGGACTGGGGACTTGGGTCCGTGTCAAGCTCATGCGCAGGCGCCGGTGGCGACACCTGGCGGCAGGCTAGCAAGGACCCAGAAAGCTGCGGGAAAGGACTAGGAGCAGAACTAGCCGGATTCCTCGGCGAGTTCAGTTGCTAGATTCGCTTGGGCGTGGATAGGCGAGTGAGTGGGTAATGGGAAAAAATAAATGGAAAAGCGCCGGCATCCCACAATGTCACATTGTTGGCCAAAAGTATTTCGGTTTCGACTTCGGCAGCTGAAAAATTGAACATGCCAGGCTTTGTTATGTGTGTGTTTGTGTGTGTGTTATGGTCAAAAGAGTTTTGCTAGGCCAAGACAAGGGGATCCCCGAACCACATCCACTTTCACTGCAAATTTGTGTGTGCCTGTATCTATGCCTGTGTCCCGTGTCTGAAAGAAAGTGAATTCTACTGTGCTACACTTGACCTATGACAACGACAACTGAGGCAGCCAGGCAGTGAGGCAGCGGCAAGAGCAACTGGAAACTAGCGTTTGACGTTTCATTTGATTGTCATGCAATGCGGCCCCCGTTGGCTCACTCCCTTTCCCTAGTCTTGTCTCCGGATCAATGCTGTCCCCAATTGATTTCTGTTTAACTTTTAACATGCAACAAGACGGCCCAGGCTTCCCCAGTCCCAGTCCCAGCCCCATCCCCATCCCCATATCCATTTCCCCAATCCCCAGGCCCCCGAGTCCACATTCCCATCTGCCGCCGCACATTGATGGTGTGCTATGGGAAAGTGGATCGAAACTATAGGAATGCACAGTCGGACTTTTATATATCAAACTATAATGCAGAATTTGATTATTATGTAAAGGTTACAAATACTTTTCTGCTTATATCCTAGTTTAGGTTTAAGATACTTATAAGCAGCCTACACATCCTACAATAGCTGGTCTTTCCATTGCAAATAATACTGAATTATGACTAATAATCGTTCTTATTATTATTAATTTTAATTGCTAAGTTAATCAAATATTTCACTCCTATTTCATGCCACTGTGCCTCAGTGTTGCCCATGGCAACCGAGCGAATTGTGTTTAATGCGGTCTTTGCAGTCGCAGTTGCCATTGCATGTGCCGAGCCAAAGAACTTTGGCCCATTTGAAATGCGGCAATTGTGTATCTGGCAGATACACAGGCGCACTCTGAACTCCACACGTGTCTGAAGTCTCCCCCTCTTATTTTCTGCATTTCAGGCCGACACGAACACCGAGGCAGGGCGAGCAGAAGCAGCTGTTTCTGTTTCGGATTCTGGTTCTGTCTCGGAAGCAGGAGCGGAATTAGCCGAGATCTTGGTACTGAATGACACCCAAATCGATGGAGACTCGGCGGAGAGCCCAGCCAAGTCGATCCAGATCCTAGAGTCCCCGCCAGCTAAAGTCTTGACCAATGACAGGAACATGAAAGAGGTTAAAGCAGCGCCCATTGCCCGCAACGAAGAGGTGGATGAGGTGGAGGACATGGAGGAGGCTCTGGAGGCTCTGGAGGATCCAGAGGTGGAGCAGCTGTCCGCGACTGCTAATTATGTGTGCTGTCGATATCCGGCAACAAGCTCCACGGCATCAGCAGGCACTTTGAACCGCAGAAAGTCGCGGGTTCAAAAGTACCTCAAGAAGTGCAAGCAGCGCCTAACGGGTCAGCAGCCAAAGACAACTCCGAAGACCACCACTACCACCATCATCCTGGTAAGGAACGAGCCAGCAGCACCTACGAGCCTCGAGAGGGAATCCGAGAATGAGGAGGAGGAGCTACAGGAGGAACTGGCAGCGGACGAGGCTGAGGACAGCCCCGGCTCCTACTCGGATGCCCTGCCCATCGACTGTAGCTTGGATGCTGGCCAGGAGCAACGGGCGGTCGTCGAGCTGGAGCCGCTGCACGAGGAAGTTCCACGGCAGGAAGAGGTACGTAATAGCACTGTGAAAAATTTCGTATTAAAAGGATAAACTGAGTTAGAAAAACAATAAGATTTGTCTATTGAAGTTGTCCTGGATCTAATATTTAAAAAAAAGAACAGAGTTTATTATATTTTCTTTATCTTCTAAGAGAACCCTCCTCTTCTTAACCTTAACTTCTTTCTCTGCTCCCCCACAGACTGGTGACGAAGGTATCCCCATACCGATACCTACTCAGAGTCCAATCCCTCAGCTTCCCCAGCTGCCCGACGATGTGGAGGCCACGCTGGGCCAACTGATTGACAGCCATCTGTCGCACATTTATCCCGTCTACTGGGCACGCACGCGTGCGATATTAATCGAGCAGGCACGTGAGCGGCTCGTGTGCGGATTCGACGGCAGCCTGGCCCTCTTCGAGCAGCGATTCCTATGCAAATTTGCGCAAATTGCCGCCGCACTCCGGTCGGCCCATCAAATTGGCGAGGTAAGTGTGCAGCCAGGCTTAAAAGGAGCACTCGCGAAATCCGAGCAAAAAAAGATATCATTTGGGAGCCGCAGCGAAATTAACTGCAATTTACTCAAGTTCTTTAATCGTATCTAAATAGTTTGCTTTTTGCTTGAACCGCCGAGGAGAAATTGTTGGGTAACTGCGCCCGCAAATGCCTCGGGAAATTGGGGCTATCACTGGGAAAGAGGCGATAAGTGTTCTCGACGGATTAAATCGAGTAATTGACAAAATTACAAGGGTGGAGCTATCAAGAAATGTACTATTTATATAGATCACTTTATAGGCTTTTAAAGCTATTCAACTTTAGGTTATAAAGAAGATCAATAGTTAAAGATTTCTTTATTGATTTTAAATTAACCAAGCAGTGAAAGGTACTCTAGTTACGAAATACATTTTTAAAACAATGAGTCCTGGCACTGTATAAATTGTAATTAATTACAGTGTCATCTTAATGGAATGCCCAATCGAATAAGAAAATATTATTGAACTTCAATCTGCGCACATTCCTCACAAGCATAATTAATCTTTCAAGATTATATCACCAGACACTCGGCAGTGGTTTTCCCTTATCAACAAGTCAAAACCAACTGAGGATTGCTTTTCGCAACGCAGTCTTCTTGCAGAGCAAAGAGTGTCTTGTAAGACAAAGGGGAATGCTTAAGGTCTTCCTTTAGCATTTTGAATTATTGATTTTTATTTTAAGAATAAAAAGTTAAGGTACTTTGATGATTAAAAAAAGAGTTATTTAAAGAATTGTTTTTTTTTTATTGTAGAACAAAAAACTAAACTGTATCTGCAACTCAGCTTTACAAATTCGAGCCAAATATTCAAATATCCAAAATTCAGAAAACCTTGAAAATTAAATTAAATTCTTAGTATAAATATCAAAACAAAATTTATTATTTAATGTAGAAGGAGTTATATTCGTTTAAATAGTCCAACAACTCCCACTATTTCGCCACTTAGCGTAACAGCGCCTTAGCTGCTTGCGGAGCCCTGACCACTAACAGAGCTGTTAAAATAGGTATAAACTAACAGCGCAACGGACTGTAAACAGGTCTGCTGCACTGAAGTTAAAAAGACGCTAGATCTAGTGGGGAAATAGCTAAAAGAGAAACGAACAAAAACGAACCAGAATTTTGTTCGTTTTTAAACAAACTCCAAAAAAAGGTGTCAAATGACGAAAAACTTACATAAAAAAATACAAATTAAATAAAAAAAGCTCAGCAAATAATTTTGAGTAGATTCTGTACAATCGGTACGGCATCTTAAATAACTGTTATTTCCTTCCAAAATCAGGCTTTAAAATTTAAAGGAATATATATTTTCCTTCTGTAGAGAACTGTCCTTTATTAACTCCTTAGATATAAAAAGAGGACACCAAGCGAAGAGTCCTCGAAGGACTTCCTGGCGGAGTGCTTTGCGAAGCTTAGAAACTCATGGTCTAAGATAAGCATTAATCTCTTCACCGCCAGGGATATCCCAAGAAGGTCGTATCAGGCTACCCTGATACCCAGAACCTAGATATCGACATGGAGGAGGACTGGGACATAAATGACGAATAACTTGTTCACATATTTAAGGTCAACTTCAGTATAATATATAAAAATGATATATCATATACCGTACATGCCACATCTAGCTGAAAATAAGCTAACCCGACAACACAGCGGCAGCAGAGCTTCGAAGTCGCGGAGTCGTGCGGCTTTCAGTTACAATTTTAAACTCGCGACGCGCAGTCTTGGTAGCGGCAGAAAGCGATCCGACGCAAGCGACCGAAGACGAATATATGTACAGAGATATAGCCACTGAATCGTGCAACGTGCAACAGATATTCGTAGTTTTGAGGCGCCGTTCGGGGAGTGCAGAGTGCGCCGAAAGAAATGTGCCAAGTATATCGTCCGGAGTACGAATAAAAAAACGCAAATAAATCGAAATCAGAGTGATGAGCGAGTAGTGCCTGCAAAATACGTTATAAAAGTGCCTTCTTATTGTGTGATCTTTTTACAATCTGCAAGGAATAGTAATAATCGTTAAAGTGCCGCATACTATATCTTAACAGCTATATAGTATAACTCTTTATAGCCGCCACATCAGCGTAAATCAGAGGATTTCCTCGCCGAATAGTTTTGAGGTAAATTCCTAGTTTCACATTTTATTAGCGGACCGTCAAAGTTCATTATCGCATTTATGGCCAATAATTGTCGAGTGCTGCACGTAGTGTCGAATGAAGTGTTTTTACTTATTTTTTTTTCTCAACTCGACCCTGACCCCGGAATTCATTAAAAATCAATTGTCTTCCACTCGCATTCGCAATTTGCATACTTATTACACACGGTCAAACTCAAATACAGCGCAGAGCAAGAGTCAAGCCAAATAGGAAGTGTCCTTCGGTTGAACCCACGCTTTTTCGATTCTAACAAGACCAAGACAAGAGAGAGGTCTCGCATTATTTTGTATTATTTTTCCAATGACACACGGCGGTGGCAAGTGTGGGTTGTTGTGTTTGCCGAGTGCGGAGTGTTGCCCCTTCTAAATCGAATTGTCGGAGGTTCTGGGTCTACTTATCAGCTGGGAGCTCTCAGCTCTGAGCTGAGGCCCCAACTCTGCTCTGCTCGCTGTAATTTATAATAATTTTCGTAACGCATACGCACCGTGGAGCGTGGAGCATGTGGCGGCGTAGTCCGTGGGAGGCTGCAAGGCAGGCCATAAAATGTTGCGAGTAAATTCGTATAGCAAAGTGCTCGGCGTGACCCACATACTCGCCCAGCACATAAACTTATTTGAATCAATCAGCTACGCGCACATTTGCCGCTGATTTGGAGTCGTAAATTCGTGGGCATCTGTTGATGGCCGCTGATTTTTGACCTGTGCAACTCGTTTCGCCGCTGCTGTGGCAGTTGCAGCTGCGTCTGCACGTTAATTGCCATTTAATTTGTGTTGCGCTGCTGCCCGCCCCTCGAAACTCAATGGAAGTTTTATTCTCTCCGGACACGTTCTGTAATTTAAATCGCCTTTGTGCGCAGACGCAACAGCAGCAACATCAGCAGCAGCAGCAGCACTACGCAGCTGAGGAGTACAAGTACTTTATAGGGTTTTGTTCTGTTCTGGTTCGCTTTTTATTTGTTCTTGCTTTCGTTTTATTTTCATTTTACCCCAGTCCCGAACCGTGAGCGGAAATTGTGTATTAAGTGTTCTCGAGCAAAGGGAGCGTTGGGGTAAAACCGTACAGTCTGCTAAACAGATTCCTGCTAAACAGATTCCTGCCAAACTCTGATTCAGCACAGAACGAAAAATAATTATTTATTTACTGACTAGATAAACAATAAATTAAGCATTTGTTGATAGTCTCCGTAGGCAGATAATTTCTATAAGCAAAGGTGGTTCATGTAATTAATTAAGGAGTAATCAATACTTCTTGAATTAAAAAATAAATTAGAGAGGTAACATTAAAGCTAGAAGTAATATAAGAATTAAAAATTAATATAAAAGTAATATTAAATATTTGATTGTTTATTGAATTTGCATTAAGCATCGGTTTTGTAAAACATTTCGGAGTATCGAGTGATAATTCATAAATTATCTTTAGGAAGATTTAATGAATACATTCCAAAATAATCCTAAAATAATAAAAATTTCATCACATAAATAAGATTTAATTGTATTAAACATTTTCCTATTAAATTAGTACATTCCTTCAAACATTTTCAAAAATGCTTCTTAAGCTTCTGTTTACTTTTGTGAATATTTCTTTCCGTGTGATTGAGATTCTCTGAACACGGCATATCACTTAGCCGAACAGCAATTACGATTAGGAGAGCAGAGTGGACGGGACTCGAGTGTGGCACTCCAGTTGAGGGGAGTGAGTGACGGAGCTTCCGAGTTGCATTTGAAACGGGCCATCAATCGAGCGCAGATCTGTGCAATAATTTGCAGAAAAGTGCTTTGAACTGTGTTGAACACAACATGATCGGCATTTGTTAGCGATAATGAATTGAACATTTCTGGAAACATGTTTGTACATAATTTGTATGCAGGCTCTAGGGGCTTGTGGAGTGTGGACTATGGACTGGACCCAACTCCGAACTCGACTCGACTCCGGGACCATGGCGTCTGCCATGTGTCTGGCTGTCTGAATGTCTGACTGTCTGAGTGTCCGAATGTCTGCCTGGATATAGTATTTGTATTTGTGTTGGTCTAACTAAGAGCATCTGGCCCAGGCATTTGCCGCTTGTTTTGCTTTTCTTTTATTTTTGCCTTGGCGGGGAATTAGAGACTCTCCCGAGGGGCGAGAAAGAAAGAAATGTGCAAAGTGTAAAGTGCATATTTATGGCTTGCATAAAATAACTTGTAAAACTCACTCACTCCGTCCTCTTGCTGTGTGTTCATGTGAGTGCATTCGCCATTCGAACACGTGTTGTTTGGTTTAGCTCCACGGATCGCACGGCTATATCTATATATACATATATGTGTGTTCAGCGAGGAAGTCGCTGTTCAGGATATGGATGATATGTGACTGGACTCGTCAATGAGCAAACATTCGGATTACACTCGTACGCCGCCTGGGTTTATTATGCAGCAAAGTGTGCACAGTTTGCCCATTATTTTGACAGAAATATGTGGCGGAGCGTTTAGATATAGCATTTGATGGGTCAATGAGCCCAGCACAGCAGGAGTTTAGGAACCTATTCTTTGTAGAGCTGGGAATATTTCGAGTCTTTCAGGGAATACAAGTTACGTTTTTTTACTTACTTTCAGACTCTTTCTTTACGCTTTTATAGAAATTTGATTTAATTCGATTTCGATTTAAATTTCTCAGAAATTCTCAAGTTTCATTACACTTTAATTACTTAATTACTGTGCGCCATACCCATAAACTCATCCATTAAATGCAGTCATAAATTCCCATCTGGGGGTTCTGAAAAAGATAGTTTTTAGACATAGATACCGGGAGTAACATATACATTTATATGCATTTCTTGGTATGTCTGGCAATCCATATTATCCTGCTCTTTGTAAAAAAAAGCACACAAAATGCAAACAATTTGCAGCGCAATGTTAACAATTATTTAGCCGGACAACTCCGCAGCTACACATTTGCCACTTCATTATAAAATACTTAGTCATAAACGCTGTCGCCCCGAACAAAACAAAGCCAGGTGGTGTCTGCCTTCCACCGTTTTCCCCCTGCTCACCTGTGCAGTCCGGCAGATTGAGTTACCAGACGCGTGTGCACTACGATCCTCAGGTACTGGTTCGGGAGATGGCGTTGGGGCTTCTTCAAGATGATTTCAGTGTACTCAGAAAAAATGGGGATAACAAAATAAGGATGATTTTTAAAAAATAGTAATAATTACCTAAATATTTTAACAAATATAAAATGCAGAAATTATCTTAGAAAGAGTAAATAAGTCTTAAAGATACTATCACATATTTTTGGTACACTTTTAAGGCAGTTTTATAAAAAGATCTCTGTACACCTTCAGCTCCAGCTCCACTGTATCTGTATCTGAGAGCAGTTGGCAATAGATACGAATGCATCTGGAAGATAGCCTTGAATAATTCAAGCGCGTGTGACTCGCTTAGTAATTAACCCAGCACAAAAGCCGCAGGCCAGCGATGAGTCGCGGTTTGGCTTGGGATTGGGTTAGGGATTGAGATTGGGACTTGGACTGGGAACCGCCGAGGAGGAGGAGGAGGAGGAGGAGAGGGAGCAGCTGCCGGGGGCAGGCACGTCAAGTGGCAGACACCGAATCCGCGGCACGGCGCTCGCAGAAACACTCATGCATATATGGATACTTTTGTTCCTTTAGTTTTTGTGTTTGCGTCTGCTGCTCCGTTCGACTCAGTTCGGTTCGGTTCTGTTCTCTCTGTTTATTTGTTTGGTCTTGCTTTGTCTTTGTCTCATCATCGCCATCGTGATTATCCTCATTATGATCGTGTCGCCAGTGTGTAGTGAGTGTGCGTGGAGGTGAATGCTTCCTGCAATGCCAACAGGTAGACCAAGACAAAGGCGTCCCATACCCGCTCTATCCCCATTCCCAGTCCCAGTCACAGTCCCAGTCCCAGTCCCACTTCCAATCCTCTGGCCAGACATGAACCTGGTCGTGGTGGGAATCGGCTGCTTCAAATGCCACAAACGCTCCGGGCAAAGCAAATAGTTACCTATAAATTGTGCAGCGAACAAACGAAGCCGTCAAATCATCCCATGAATGACTGACAAGCCCTAGCGACAATTGTGGACTTTGCCACAAATGCAACAACTGCAACAACGGCAACAACGGCAACATCCACAAAAGCAGCTACAACAAAGAGCGCCACGACCACGACAACGACACGCTCTAATAAATGGTTCAATAATAAATTACCTCCCGGTTCAGGTTCAGCTCCAGGATTTGTTTCGGCATCACGTTATTTGGGCATTTGTCAAGTTCAAGCGTAACTCTCTGTTTACACTAGTCAGCTGGGTCACATAAATCAAAGAAGAAGTTAGGGTTATAAAAATCTTACTATGAAATAAATTGCAAACATTATTTGCTACTTAACTAAAGCTTAACTGACATAAATAGTCCTAAATAAAATGTGTTTTAAATTAAAAATATTATATAAAGGTAAAGTAAGTAAGCATAAAAACATGTTACCTAACTAGCTTATTTTATATACAATTTGGTTAAGGTTTCTGATAATGTTTCTGCTTCGAGATATATAGCTTTTCTTATAAGCCACATGAAGCTCCTATATGACTTTCAATAACACCCTGCAAATTTACGAGCTGTTTTTATGGGTTTCTTTATCCAGGACTTTGTTAGTCAGTGTTAGCGACACCTTGCCTAAGGGGATCGGTTGTGAGTAGGATGTCAGATCGCGCCACCTTCGTGATTTGTGGCTTTAGGGCACATGTGCAACAACAGCAAATGCAACAAGCAGCAGCAGCGGCAGCAGGAGCAGCAAGCAACCAGCAACAAGCAAGTTGCAAGCAGCAACTGCTTGGTGGTCCCCCAAACTCCTGGTCAAATCCGTCTGGTCGTCTGACCGTCTGGCTTTTGGCCGCCGGATTAGCATTGAAATTGACTTCGTGCTGTGCTCATTAAAATTTTACGTGCATAAAGTTTATTTCGATTTGGCCCGGCGTGGTTGTCGCTGCAGCAGTTACCTCTTAGATGTCCCTAGTCCAAAGTTCCCCAGAATTACATTTCGTGGTTGCAGCTTAGAATACAAGAGTTTCCCAGAATTTCTCAGAGTTTTCCCCCCGAAAACAATCAGGGGAAACAAGTAATTTCAGCTACCCGTTTTGCACTTCCTTATTGGCCCGAATCTGTGTCCGATGAACCCTTCGAATCTATAGAATAAGCGATGCCATCGGTTACTACGGTTATTGGTGTTTTAATGTCTTTTCGGCCGGGTGGATGCATTAACAAGTTTACGGCCGTTTTGGAATTGATGTGGCTAACAACTTTTTCAATTACCCAGGCCAAGTCCAAGTCCAAGTCCAAGTCAGAGTCCGAGACCAAGTCCAATAGCAAGGAAAGCTGAAAAGCAGTTGAGCAAACACAGACACTCAGATCAGATCGTCATCATTGTTGTGGAGCCGCGGCTGACTTCTTGCCCGACCGTTTCGTTATTATGCCATAAAAACTCGTTTTCAGCTGATTTAGCCGAAGTTCATGATCAGCTGTGAACTGAAAGTGGTTGATTGGAGCAGCAGGCAGCAGGCAGCTAGCAGCTCCTCCGATCCAGAAGAACCTCCAGCGGGTACCGGTTTTTGCCGCTACTCGTGCCCCGCCAATTGCACTCGTAATTGAGAGTCTTGTGCTGATGTAACAGCAACTTGCAACGAGGCACCGGGCACCAGGCAACAGGCATGGCACCAGGCAACTTGCAACAGTCTTGTTGGCTGCCTTTGAAGTTGCCTCGAAATCGAAACGGGCTTTGTTATCGCAAGCCCTCCGCCATAACCCATAACTGTGACAGCATCCGATCCCATTCCCTATGGAATTTCAGCACCCAATCGAGGGCCAATGTAAGCACTGACTTCCTGCAACTTCCACAAAAACGAAATAATTCGCAGCAGCACCCGAGAGCGTTGCTCCAAAATGCAAACAACAATTTGCAGCACCACACCGAGTGTGTGTGTTTGTGTGTACGGAGAGGGGGAGTGGTACGGGTCTTCCAAGAACACTGCTGCCGTGGCATTCCGGCCGTGCAGCCAGCATGACAGCCTAGACCTGATCTATTTTCGTCTCACTCTCGGTGCCATCTCCATCGCCATATCGCCATATAGCCATATAGCCATATAGTCGTATTCTCCTGCCCCTTTGCTGCATTGCGAAAAATTGGCCCCACACAAGCGGGGCATGTCTCTACACAGGCAGAAATCGGAATGATTTGAAATTTACTTAAATATTCAAATATAATTTAACGGAACAAACAAATCATAAAACCTTCCAGACAGCGAAATAACTCTAATTAAATATGTATTTAAATTTTTAAATTCAAAGAAATAATACAACAGTAACTTATGAATATATAAGTATTACTAACCTAATAATATATAAATTAACCTATAGCTCAATAACCACCGACATTAACTCTGAGCCTCAGAAAGAACCAATTAAAGGCATGTAAAATCATGATACATGACTCATTCAAATCCGATTCTTTCTCTGCATTTATACCTTATATAAACATATATTTTATATGTATTTTGTGTAAAAGTATATAGAAGCTCTCCTCAGCCCCCGCAATATGCACACACTCTTGGGGGAGCACAAACAATTTGTAGGTGTGGCCGGAGTGATCCGAATCAAATGTGGCATCTGCATGGGCACGGACATGGACGTGCTCTTGGATTCCCCTGCGGTGGTGCATCGTGGACTGTGTGGTGGATGTGAATGTAAATGTTGGTGGTGCCAATGACGTTCCGCTGATGGCCAATCCGCGCCAGATCAAGCGGAAATGTGACGTTGACGGCAATAAATATATATAAAAAGTGAGTTGCTTTGTTGCTGCAAAAGTTCAAAAGATATGTGGCACTGTTTCGGAAAAACATTTGCGAAATAATTCACAGAGGGAGTGTTAAATAAAACTTCTAATAATAGAAAATTTACCAGAATATTCGCACTGGTAATTGATACAGGAAACATGTGGAATAGGAAATCAAATGGAGCAGCGAAAAAGGAGGAAATTGCAACCGAAATTGTGCAAACAAAAGATAAATCGGGGAATTTTATAACTCCGTATGTGGGGCAGAAAAACTGAAAACTTTAAAGAAAAAATTCTTTCATTGATTCTCTGAGAGATAAAGTTTCTTTTGAATGTACCATTGTATCTTTTTAAGCTTTAAGTGGTACTTGAGAAAATAATTAACCTGTAAATAGCATAACAAATGGCTTAGTCATTTAATTACGTCTAAATTGTGCTATAAATTCATATCTAATTTGCAAATATTAACAGCTTTTTGGACTGTAAATTACTAACAGCTTAGCAGTTTACAGGTTGATTTATAGCCCACATTTATTTGCTCGCTTATTGTTTATTTTCAAATTCCCGAAAACTATATTTATCGTTGCCAAAATATCGAATTCCTCAGGCGGCTTATATAACCCTCCCATAATGTTCCTGCAGACAAAGCTATTTTAATCAATTGATGGAATCCCGGCTCTTTGCTCAACCCACAACATCAATTTTGCAAGACAAATTAAAAATAAATAACAAACGCCAAAATATCAATTGTTGGCCATCGAAGACAATTTGGCAAAAGTAACGGTGGTTTCTCCCCTGATGGCCAACATTCAACATCCACTATCCACCAAAAAAAAAATTAAAGAAACAAAATATAAAACCCGAGGCCGCTTACACATGATAATTATCGATCGCTGGCGGCGCTTTTGACCAGGTGTGGCCCTTTTTCCCAACAAATTAATTATTGGTCGAGCTGAGAAATTAGGAAAAATATTGGTATGTGAAATACAAAACAAAAAGCCATCCAAGAGTTGCCAATAGCCGAAGCCCAGCAGCGGCTTGTACAGTAAGCACTCTGATAGCAAACCTAATGCTTATTCTCTTAAGAAATAATACTCTTTATGTAATCTTGGTAAATGATATCTCAAATCTATAAATCAGTTTGCTGCAAAGAAGTTTACTAGTTTTTTTTTTAGTACAATCATTAAACCCGATTTATATATCGTTAACCCCCGTGGTTTTATTGTTACCTTGTAGCCAGCGTGCACGGTTTCTACACAATTTGTTAAGAAAACAAGCCAAGTGCATGTGTCGATGAGTGAGGTGGTGTGTCGCTTGTTGTATTTTATTTTCCTTTTATTTTATTTTTGTGCAACGCCCTGCATGCGTAATTTTGTTGGCTCCGACGGTGGTCCCCTTGGTTCTGTCCCGGATCCCAGTCACAGTCCTCCTCCAATTCCCAGCCGCGAGTCGAGAGTCCAAATCCGAATCCGAATCCGTGTACGACTGCACCCGCATTGAATAATTGGCATAGGCTGGGCGCCACACGCCGGGACACGGCCATTCATACATTTTGCTTTGGCCACACACAAGATATCTGTATATATCTGCATATATGCTAATGCCGGCCATGTCGGCTTGATTACTCATATATACGGCCCGTCGATCCGTTGACTCCGCCGCCCGTTGATGGGTTTTCGTTTCGTTTCGTTATGTTTTGCCGCTGCCGGTCGGTAATTTAGTTTTCAACATCAAAGGCGTGGGAATGGGCAAAAAATAAAATAAAAAAAAGGAAAAAAAAACCATACACACAATGATGAAATGATATATGCCCTGATCCCGGGCCAGGATTCAGACAAATCCTCGCCGAAATCTCGCCGCAGATTTATGGGCAGGCACTCAAAATGCCGAAAGCCAAAGGCTGATCGCCGAAAGCCGCCAATGGAACGGAAATTTGTCGCCCCACAACAAATTGAAAATAACCCGAGCCAGAGCCCAGGCCCAGGCACAGCAAAAACTTTAAATGACAAGAACAAAAAGATACTTTTGTATCTCTCTTATGGTGAAATTATTATATACTTTGGTTTCCTTTTTTGTTTCTACAATTCTGAGAAATATGTTGCTATTTGGAAGTCTTGAAAGTAGCAGTTCATGAAATATTTTTATGTGTTAACATAAGCTTCATTCTAGCATCAACATTTTTTCTCTGGGAGTTTGAGCTCTGGGAACATATTTTCGAATTAAAAACTTATGAGAAACCATATTGAATGTAATAAAAATCGAATTAACATTGAAGTGATATCCCTTTAAGAAGAAAGGTTAATTTTTAATAACACTTTTCCTTAAACCTCTCTTTAAGTCTGGATATTTAGGGTCCTAACATCTATGATTTTTCCTTAAAATATGTTGTTAAATTCTCACTTAATATTAATTATTTTAACATTATTTACCCCTAAAAGATAAGACAGGTTTAAAAAAGTAAACCATTTATTTCAAGTAAAATATATATAGTAATAAAGCTGTCACAAACTGTGTTTTAAGGTCAAGATATTAAATGACCTTTTATTTTAAAGTAGCTCCTTGCTTCTTTAAGGCAATACAAGTATATAAACTGCATTGACTTTACTTTAAACTTAAAACTAAAACCTTACACAAAAAACAAAATTCTCTGTTTCAAGAGGGTTCCTTAAGGCGTAGGCGACACCACCGGCAACAGCCACAAAAGTACAAAATAAATACAACAAAAACTTCCACAATATTACAATAATAAAAAAACACCAAGAAAATTAACAACAACCACAATATCAACACGACAACGATGACAATGACAAGCGGCGTCCGAACGATGCGCGCATTTGGGTCAATGACGACGAAACTGAAACGCCGCCGAAGCGACGATTCCAATGATTTAGAACCCCCCTTCGGATCAGATTGGCTCCGATCGGAGCAGATCGGATCAGAGATGCAGACGGCACCGGCACCGAGAATGGAACATGGAACTTGGTGGTGCTTGGAGCTGGATCTGGGAGCAATCAAGCAGAAAATGTTACGAAAATCATTATTTTAGCATGTGGCGACAGGGGCTTATACAATGATACCTCCATGAAAGACACATAAAAATATAAAGGGGTGTTTTTTTGGGAATTTAATATTCATTATAATTTATATTTTATATAAATTCGAAACATTATAAACTTACATGTATAATGTATTAAAGTTAAATCATTCCAATTTAACTCGTGCGTCGAGCAGAGAATTTTGCCTGCTCAAAGGTCAGGACTAAGGTTTCCCCTAATTTTCAGATTCAGGTTTGTTCTACAAAAGTGCTTTTGATATTTTTATAGAGGTTTATTTAAATATATTTTATATACATAGCGTTTTGCAATTTATATTTTTTCTGTGCAGGTCCAAAAAGTCTCTGAGCGAGCCTATAGAGCGGGAGGAAGTGGTTGCGTTGTTGCTGTTGTCGTTGTCGTTGTGTGGTTCGGTTGATCGGCGATGATCATTTTGTTCAATCGATTGTAAACGATGCGTTGCGATCGTTGCTGCGGCTTTGATCAAATGACAAAATTGATCATTTTCTGTTTGAATGGATTTCGATCGGCGACCCTCTTCGGCAGCCCCCCTCGCGAGCGACAACAATTGATTTATGTTCGCATCTCTTTCTCCCTCTCTCTCTCCGTCTCTGTCTCTGTCTCGCCTTGCTGGGTGGCATGTGCAGCAAAAGCAACAATACAAAATGAAAAAAAAAAACAGCAATCGCTTTGTTACCAATAAAATATCCAAGTTTTTGTGTTGAGTCAAAAGGCGCTATAAATCAAGCAGCGCGCACCTTTTTTTCCACTGTCCATTTTCCAGTCGAAAACAAAGCCGAGCCAAAAATCAAATGCACAAAAAAATCTGAGCAACTGGCAAATTAGCAACAATGCGAAGAAACATTTTCGCATTGCAACAATTAATGGCGAGCCAAAGGATCGGAATCGGACTTCGGTCTAGGAGCTCTCTCTCTCCTCAAGTCGCGCGGGTCTCGAATTCGATTTCACATTCCCGTAGGGGTGAAATCTGCCTTGGGCTTTCAGCTTTTGAGTTTTCAACTTGGCGCAAACGCTGAGGGTAATAACCAAAAATTAGCAAAAATTGCCAAAAGTTTGACTTGCATGATTTATCTATAATTTTCCATCGCCATCGCCAGGCGGTGCCTGTTTGGGATATTTTTTTGCATAGACATTTTAGATGCACGAAGAGAATTTTTCAAAACAATGTTTTAAAATGTAAATATTATTTAAAAAAGAACACAGGAAAGGCGTGTTTTTTAACTGCTAAATTATAGAAGGGCTGCAGTTTGCAGTTCAGTTTAAGTATCTTTAAGTTAAGGTGAATCATTATAAACTAGACTTGCCTAGGACCTACTCCTCTTAGATACTTTTCTGCCTGTGTAGTTTTGGTACTGAGGCAGCCACAAAAAAGTTGCCACACTCGCCATCTCCGATATGGCCAACTGTCGGACAAACATGGGGGAGACCTCGAAAGCATTCAGGCCTCCAAATATCCAAATATCCAAGTATCCACAGCTCTGACGTCTGACGTCGGACAGTCTGGGCCATTTTTAATGCGCTTTCCAGCCAAACTCTAGGCTTGGGTTTTGGCCAGGCTTTTGGCTTTGGTTTCTTTATCGTTTTCGTTTTCGGTTTCCTTTCCGCAGCTTAACACTTGCGGGTGTTGCGGCCTGCACAATTTCTGGCCGGCCGAACATGTAATCGTAGTAATAATAAAAATTTGCAAATGATTTCGTTACTCAATCTGCAATCTTATCCCCCTGGTCTCCTTGCAGTCCTGGTTATGGCATCCCGGCTGGCCGCTGGCAACGTCCAATGGAGCGCTGGTGCTGCAGCTGAGCGACGCTGAGATCGCGCACGCACTTCGCCCGGCGGAGCTGTATCTCTGCATCAAATTGGGTAAGTGGGTCGGGGATCGGGTCTAGCCCTTTGCCAGGCTATGACTATGATTAGCCCTGGCTTGGGCACACACAACCGGCAATCAATATAATCGATCACTTACGGCCGTCTGGGGGAGCTTGATCAATTTAAATGGAACCAGAACGCGACTTTGTACTGCAAGGAAAATAGTAGTTACTCGACTTATTACTTGGTCTGGTTAAACGAACCTTATTTGCGGCAGTAATGATTTTATTCAGAGAGATAATATATTTATAGCTTAAAATATTTATATTTACTTCTTTAATCTGCCAAGCTAACCTGTAATTTTGTGGCTTATTTACAGAAGCATCCGCGGATAGCGAAGCGGACCCCATCGCAAGGCTCTATGCTGTTTGGCGCTCGTCCCGCAAGGAGGAGAGCGTCCAGAGCCACTGCATCGATCACACGAATCCCCGGCAGCTACCACTGAGCGTGCTTCAGCTGGAAATGACCACGGCAGCGGCGGCCCTAATGGCGGCAGACAGCGGCGACCTGCCGCAGCTGCTGCAGAATCTACTGGTGAGCGTGGAGCGCAGCATTGAGCGGGTATCGCTCAACGAGCTGCACCTTCAGATGCATCCATCCGAGGACCTGCTGGACGAGGCCAACAATAATGGCTGCAGCCACGGCCAGAGCCTGGTGGGCTCTCCCAAGTGTGCGCTGCGGCGCAGCGACTTGATTACCAAAAACAAACTCTTCAACAGCCGGTACATGCTCCGGCGCCTGACCAACCGGCAGGACAGCATGAACTCCACCTCGTCGGGCAACAGCAACGTGAGCGACAGGAGCAGCAGCTCCAGCTCCAGCTCCGGGTCCAGTGCCGGCGAGGAGCTCCAGTGCACCAGCAGCAGCAGCAACAGTGAGGCGAAGAAGCGGAACAGCAATGGCAACGAGGCCAGCGGAGTGTCCACCTCGCCGGCTCTACCTCTCTTCTGTCTGGGGAACTCATTTCCGCACATCGATAGCGACGAGGAGCCGAGCGACTGCGGCGGAGTGGAGAAGCACCACAGTCTGGGTGAGTCTCGGTTACGTATACGTAATGTGGCATTACGCATGCGCCCCGTTGGCCAGTGGCAATATGCAATTACTCTGATATCGAGCGGAATATTTGTGAGCTTTTAATGCAGTGAGAAATATTTAGATTTGTAAAATAATATCCTTAAGGATTTGTAAACCATTGAGAGAAGTTGAAGCTTATAAAGTCTATGTTAATAGGAGAGTAGAAGTCAAAGGATCCATTTATAAACATGAGAAGTTAAGAATAAAAAGTCGAAAAGTAAACATAAGCTTCGTAAAACCCCCCAGTAAAGCTCTCTTTCTACATTTCGGACCCTCTAAAAAACTCCACAAAATTTCCCTCTGTGGAACTGCAACAGTTGCAACAGAGCGACCAGTTCGTGGCTCGCTTATCGGCATTTCTGGGCGTGATTTGTCTTATTTGTTTTAGCTCCATGGCCTGCATCGCCATCGTATGCAAATCTGTGAGCCCGAACTATTCAATTAAACGCCCCGCAGCCAAAAGTCGAGCCAACCCAAAGTGGAGTTAAATTTGCGATCGTTTCGAACGGCGCTTTGAAGTCCATCGAGTTGGCGGGTTTGGTGGGGCCTAATGGCATGCCTTGATAGCGTTCGGTTACAGCGCTAATTTGATATATTTTCTGTTCATAAATGCTGCCCGACATTTAAATCAATTAATAGTCGAAGATTGAGCTAAGATTACAGCTGGAACTAGAGTTTATGCCCTGAATTCTAGCGAAAGTATGCAAGAGTGAAATTCAAGCAGAAAAATCATGCCAAATATGTGGTTCACTTCAGATGCTATCTTAATTGTATTCGGTGTCAAGCCACAGAAATATTTCCGGTTTTCATTTCGTTTGGAACCTCACCCAAGGTAATCTCTATTGCGCATATCTTTCTTTTTCGTTTGCCACAATAAATGATTTGCCAGAAACTCAGTTACCATTAAATCCTAATTCATTCTCAATTATGCTGGCCAGACTCGAGAATTGCCACTTCTAGCTGTGTACCCATTATTTCTTGAAAATCTTAAAAGCCGTTCTTTATTGGCGGCTGAAAATGCCCCTTCAAAATGCCCGATCGTTCGCAGAGGAGGAGGAGGAGGGAAGAGGAGGAGGTCCGCCGGCAGCCGTGGTTTTAGCCATTAGCCATTAACATCGACATCCCACGGCATCCGGCGAGACGCGGTTAGCCGCAAAATATCGTTGTCTCTGCGGCAGCGACAACGGTGCAAATGCCTTTTAATTTGTCAAAGCCTAAAATATGAAAATTAAATGAGAAACCAAAGCAGTGCTATGCGGAGCTCCACTGTGGCAACAGTGGGTATACCTATAGCTTTGTATTAAATTTAGCTTAAAATTTAAATACTAAATATGGGACAACAATGATTATAGATATAATTTTATGCATAGTTTCCCATATTTATTTTAAAATAAAACCTACTGGTAAGTAATGATGCAACATATTTAGGGTTTGTCTACATTTGGATTATTATTATAAATTACTTAATTAGTATCAGCTTATCACAATAAAAAAGTATTAGAAAGTAAGTAAGTAAATCTTCAGAGATAATACACAGGTTTTCTGATAGTAAAAATTCTTTAAAATTATATATAACAGACGGCCTAAAGAGTAGTCTAGAATTTGTTATACTAAAAACAATTTCTTTAGATATATGCTCTCATAAACTCCCAATTTTTCGGGAGTTTTTCCTCCACTGTTCCCTGGAATGCGTTCAACCGCGATCTGGGCTGGGTGTGGGTGCAATTTGCAAGCGGACATAAATCAGCCGACAAGTGCGGGGGCTATTGTGGTCGGGCTATTGAATTACAATGCGGCGGGTCGCATTCGTTTTTGGCTCTCCGCCATCGAAAGGCGGCAGCAGCAGCAGCGGCATGGCAACAGGTGGCCGGAGTTCATTCCAATGGCTGCAGAATTTCCCGAGACGCTGAAATGTGCCGCATTTATCATTGGAACGTATTTGTCGCATGCGAAAGTCCCCGGGCAGGCGGAAAATTAAATTTATGACGAACTCGTTTTCGGCGGGGCTTTCGGTTAGCGGAGCCAAGGCTTCGCTCCGGCCACGCCCCTTCCTAGAGCCCGATGTGGGCTGCCGAGCTGCCAAACAGCTCGAAATTAATCAAGTGACATTATTATGCAAACGGCGCAGATCCTGGACCAGTTTTCAAGGTTCCGTCGAGCGTTTAAAATACAATTAACCCATATTTTTACCCTCCATATGGCTGGCGTTTTAATGTGTGTGAGTTTTCTCGGGGCTTTTCTGGTTGCCATGTACACGGGAAGAAAAAATGTTCAATGTTTAGAACGAAGTATATTATATATTAATATTAGTATATTTTATATAATTTTATAATACCTAACTATCAACGAAAATGTTATGATTCCGCAAGTGCGTGGCTTAATTTTAGTAATTTTTAAAAAATATTAATTCAAACATTTTCAATGGTTTTTCTCTCTCTGCAGATACTTGCGAAACGGAGCTACTGCCGCCCAGCTCGATTGGCGAGCTGCCCGAGAAACTGCTGACCAGCGGCGTTTACCTACCAGGTGAGCCTCCGTCCATGTGCCGGGACCTAGGTGACAAACTTTCCTTTTTCGCTGCGCCCCCCCAGTTCCGCTCGTCTAATTCTAGACTTTCACTGGACCGAAATCCGAATTTGCTTATAAATTGGAATCGCTTTGTAACGCCCCATCGGGCAATTTGCCTCCGGCAGCGTTGCCATTTCCCTGGCCATTCCGTTTTCCTATGCTGGCTATGTATGGTGTTGGCGAAAAGTTGTTGGGAAAATCATAAAGTTGGCGCTTTTCAATTAATATGCACACGCTTTTTCGCACATTATCGAAGTGGTCGGGGCCACCCAGGGCGCAGCAATTGAGATCGGTGTGTCGGAGTGTGATTTCCCACACCTCGACGAGATCTTTTTCATAACGCATCGTCCTTAACGATCCCTATCCCTCCCTTCCTCTCCCTCTTTGCAGGCACACGCACCCTCCGAGGCGACCCACTTGTGAGCGTGGACGCGGCCTGTGTGGCGTCCGCCGGCCTCAATTGCTACGAGCTGGCCACGCTGCTCCTCTACTACAGCACAATTCCGGAGCGCAGGTGAGTGGGGGATTAGTTGATGTACACTGGAAACTACTAATGATTATCATATAGCTCTAATTAGGGAGTTTTCAAAGTCTAAAAAAAGATAAGGAAAGATTGGCAAGCTAATGAATCATCTTGAACCTTTTATTAAAAAAAAGATATATTTTAAAGATATATGAGCAGAATCACAATTTTTCCCTCTGTGCACATCTCAATTTCCATATCTGAATCAGAATTAGAATCAGCTCCATCGGTTTAGTGTCAAAGTAACGCATGGGAATGGGCTCAACGAGCAGCTGTGGGCAATCGCAGAGCCACAGCCACAACCACGACCAGAGTCAGAGTCAGAATCAATACCAGAACCAGAACCAGTACGAGTTCGAGTACGAGTACGAGTCCCAGAATCAGCATCTGCATCCGAATCAGGCATTTCAATTTGTCTAGCAATAAGTTCATAGACTCGCAGCCCCATCGCAGTCGTCGTCGGCCCATCCATATTTACGAGCAGATATGCAAATGCGCCAGCCAACTCTGCCAAGTCAGCCAAATGGCGCTGGGAACGAAGCGGAGCTGCATTTAAGCCTTTAAGACAGTTCCCACTCCCACTCCGCCTGCCCCGTTCTTGGCCGAATGCATGTCAGTCAATTTGCCACTTTGGCTAAAAGGAAACATGCAACAGTAACAACAACAACAACAGCGAACAGCACTTGCATTGTGAGCCAAGAGAACTTAGCCTTAGAAAATAGAACAAAAGTCTGGTCTAAAAGTCGATAAACACTGTCCAGCAGGGTTGGCTATCTGCCCTAGATCTGCGATTGGATGGGGCCCTTCTATTAAGTAAATACATAACCGGGCCAAATTTTCAGTTTACGAAAATCAAAGCAAAAGAACAGAAAAAGGGTTAAGTGCAAGGAGGCTTTCAAAAAGGATTTCCGCAAAGATAATCAGATTAATTAAAGTCGATGTGGAGATAATGGAGAGTGAGCAGATACTTAAGAGTTAGAATTTCTAAATCTTTAGAAAGATTATAGAAATATAGTTTGATATTAAGTAATTAAAGAGGAAATACAAACAAAGTAATTTTACCTCAGACTCAGTTTAATTTCTATGAAACAATTTACTTTACAGATGTAAATAGATGAAGAACTTTGTTTGTTTATCATGTTATTTCTATTAATGTAATCAGTAAATATTTTAAATTTCAAATATATTTAGCTTACTTTTCTATATTTGATGGTAAGCTTACTATAAATGCTCCTTTTAAACGCAAAACTATTAATATGCCGTTTAAGTACTGGCGCAAAAGAGCTTTAAAAATTTCTTAACGAGCTTCAATTTACGGGATCACGGCAAAGGTCATGGGAAAGCCCGGGGGAAATCCCCATAAGCCCCCCCAGAACGTAGTGCTCCTTCCCTGCTGACGAGTGTAAATTAGAATTCCTCTCAGGCAGGCTTTTTTTATTTTTATTTTTCTGCATTTTGCGGGGCTAGAGTTTTCGCTGGCACGTCTTTCGGGGGGAGGCCTGTGTGCGGCTTCCCTTTGAGGAGCGAAAGAGAGGCGCTGACATGGATGGAGCGAGAGAGGTAGCTGGCGATAACTGCAGGCAAATGAATGATTTTTTTTCCAGACAGATTCGTGACACTTTAAAATTTATGATGTGAACTTTTATTTTCCTATAATGCCTGTTGCTGTTTCTGCAAAGATTCTTCCCCCAGCCAGCCACACGATTCCTGGAAATATCAGAAATCTGTGAAATCTAAATCGACATAAGAGAACACTCGTATCAGGCGGCCACTTAGAGTTGCCAGTGCGATTCCCGTTCCAGTTTCAAAGCCCCAACTCCAGCTCCATCTTTAACTCTATCTCCATCTCCAGCTTCAGATTTAGCTCCAACTCCATCTCTATCTCCAGCTGCATGTTGATGTTAATTGCTTCAATGCCAATTGGTAAAACGCGGCCAAATCGTGTAGAAAACTCTTTGACAAACATTTGCACAGATTTCTGCACTTGAAAAAAATGAGAGAACCATTCTTAAATGTTAACTGTAAGCTTATAAAATACTGAAAACGAACCTGATGCCCTTAGGCTCTTCTTACATCATTCAAAAGCTTAGTTTTCTCAGAAATGCTGATCAATCGATTCAATTATAGATATTAAATCTGTGTCCATCACTTCTTAAAATTCCAAATTTAATTTTGAAACAAGCTGATATATATTTCTGATCACTTGAGAGCTCTATTATTCCTTTCTCTAGCACTTCCCAGTGTGGTCGCAGTGGCAGTTGCGCTGAAAAGCGAACCGAATAAAAACTGGCACATCTGCTGCCGCCTCATCATCATCAGCATCTCCACTCATCCCATCCCATCCCATCCCATCCCATCGCATCGCATCCAGTCTTCGGGTCTTTCTGACCTGACTCATGACGAGTTGGAGCTCCGAGACTTGACATTATTTGCGTTTGTTTGCCGACATGTGTAAGGTATTCATTAGCTGCCTGTCCAATTCCGAATGTCAGCCAGATGGACAGCAAATATTAGATGTTGGCTGAAGATGGGGATATGGATGTGGCTGTGGCTATGGCTGGGGAAGTGGATGTTTGGTCTCCGCACAGTTTTCACCACTGCGGCAGTGTCAACATGGCCACTTGGCTTATCCGGAGCTTACATCATTTGTCTGGGCCAGAGGTCTGACCTCGACAACGACTCCTACTCCGAGTGCGACTCCCAAACACAGGGACCAAGTCGCAGCTCCGATGCCAATCCACAACTCCCTCCTCCATCGTGTTTGAGTGTGTGTGACAGCTTGCAATTAAATTTGTTTTTATGGACAGAGTTTGGCGGGCACTGCACTTCTCGGAATCTTTGGCTGCGAAAGGTACGGGAACTACGAGCTACGACTATGACTCCGAGCTCCGAGCTCCAAGATCCAGTATAAATATGCATGCCCGCGCATAATACGGATATAAAAGAAAAGCTCGGGTTACACACGCTTGACCCGGCCTAGGGTTGTGCTCATATTTTAATGCGTCTTGCCCTACAAAATCGACTAAATCGGAGAGAGCATGCGCGGCTGTTCCCAAAACTACAAAGCATTTGAAACTCAAATCAGCAAAGGTTTCGTGTGGTAATTACAAAGGGGAAGGGTCTCGAGATTTCTGTGAAGAATCTAGCTTGGGAAAAATGTTACTTTAGTTATTTATTGCGAGCTCAATAACGGCGAATTATTTTTGTACTAAGAAACTAGGACTAAAGGCAGAATCATAAAATAGTGGTATGAAATGTTCCCTTACTTTAAAAAATATTTAAGTTTAAACTCTAGCTAACCAAAGAAGACTTCAGTTTTAAAAGCTTTGCAGAAGTCAAACAATTATTTGACAGTAAGTTTTCCTGATTTTATACAAGACTTGTCTATAAGCTAGACCACACACAGAACATCTAAGTCATAAGACAAGTGCAACAGGTTCATTATACATGTGGGTTCCTTCCACCAAAATTACTCTTCTATGAACTTTGTTATTTTCTTTATTTATCCCCTATTGTACTGATCTTGTTCCTTCTACAGGTAGTTAGGGTATTCCCACTTTCAAGTGGCTAAATTACGGAAGAGCTGCTGCAGTCGGCTGGTTCATTTGAGCGTGTATATAGGCTGCTTTGAAATTGAAATGCCAGGCGCTCTTTATAGCCGCACTGTGCGGCATCATTAAGCTGCTGCTCTGGCAGCCCGGCGGCTTGGCAAACACGCCACATCAGCGCGAATCTCTGCGGCCCCGTGAGCATTGCGTGCAATTTGCAACTGCAACTTAAAGTGCGGCGGCAGCGGGAGTGGGAGTGGGTGGACTTGCGCCTCCGACTGCCAATTGCCATGTGAGAACCTACCTGGCCCGGCATGCGTTTACAGTTAGCCAGCGGAGCTGGCTTAAAAGAATTTCAGACTTGAGCTGAGCAAACTTCGGGCAAAGTGTTAAGACACGGCTCTTGGCCTGGCTTCACTTGGCTTTGCTTGGCTCTTGGCGGAGCGGCAGCTGCCATTAGCAGCAATTTTCAATTTTTATTTACGCTGATTAAAAGTGGCTACCAACTTGTCATAGTTACGTGATTTTGCGAAAGGTAAAGTGCTTCATCTGGCCCAAGTCCAAGTGAGAGCCAAGTGCAGAGGCCGCTTATTGCCAATTAAGCCGAACTCGTTTTGGGCGTAGCCCAGACTCGGTGTGTTCTGCTCGCTCTTTTGGAGCCAAACCCCAAGCAGACACCAACCACCACCCAATCCGCCCAAGCACGGAGCATGGAAGCACTGCAGCTGGAGCTGGATCTGGAGCTGGGAAGCCCACATGCGAACCAGTTCACCTGGAAGCCCGAGAATCGGCTACGAACGGGAACGATTAATGCCAAGGTGGATTCAGCCAAGGCGGCAAATGCTACAGCCGATTATGATGATTTATTGAATAATCATAGCCTTCACAGCAGTTTACAATTCTAATTAGGTGTGGGGCCATGGCTAGTTGCATAAGAGATATATTGGTTAGTGAAGTGAAAGACATATACAAAAAAGTTCTTATTACACTTACGATGACTTGATTTCATGGCAAACTGGAATATATAATTAAGATTGTTACAAATCTAGGAATATATCATTATTTTGTTGAGTTTTAGTTGCATTAAAATGGGTTATCTTCTATATAATATAATTTTGTGTTGTAAAATCTATTTAATTTCTTAAGTTTTTGTAAAACTTTCGAACTAGTTCCTCCATCGACTCAACTCTGATCGACAAGAGGCAAACACTTTTGATGTTATTTATACGACTTGACCGTGCACTTCTCAGACCGCCACTCATTGCTTGTTTCCATTGCTCTTGCAGCTCCAGCTCCAGCTCCTGTCCGCGTTCCACCCCGGCAACACCCGGAACGACGGCAACAATCAATGGCCATAAAAGCGCGGAGCAACTGCAGCAGCTCCAGCAGCAGCAGCAGCAGCAACAGCAACAACCCGCCCAACAGACATTTACCATTTTAATTGCCATCGAGAAGTCTCAACATTTATGCGTAATCGACTTAATTTGCCAAAGTCTCAGACTCTTAGCCAAGCAAATTGGCAATTGTGAAATTTTGGCCATTTGCAGCGATCCGAGTCTGTTGCAATTGTGCAACGAGCAGCAGCAACAGAAGCAGCAGAACAATAACAGTGATCACCAGGTGAGTCAAAGGGTTAAGAGTTTATATAGCCTGACCTTTCCGATTGTGCAATTCGGCACACAGAGAAAATAGTTATCCTTTTAATGATGAAATTTTTAAAAATAACTTAATGAGGAACTTTGAAAAAACTCAAAATTATCGTATAAAAACAATGCAGATAAAAGCAAAGATCTATAAGCATTTAATATATTTTCTTGTAATAAAACATTACTTTAAATAATTGATATTAACAGTACAATTTCAAAATTTATTTAATGAAGTAAATATCTCAAAAGTTAATATTATTTCTCTGTGTGCAAGTCAGAGGGCGGGATCGAAAGGCCAGGCAACGGGCTAACGCCCCAGACCGAGTCCGAGTCCGAGTCTAAGCCCCAAAGCCCGAGTCTGATCCCCAGCCAATTAACCTGGCCGACATGACCGGCTGGGCAAACAGAACCTGGCCACTAATGACATCGAGTCCGCTCTTTTGCTCTGACTCTGACCCCAAACAGGAGCCGTCGCCGTCGTCATCGTCATCGTCGTCGTCGTCGCATTTGGTTAAATTCATTAGCGTGGACCAAGTCACGACAAGTGTTGCGCCATCGCAGCTCCCCGCTGCCGGCCTGATGCCCTCCATGCCCGCCTTCGCGGCGCTACCCGGCTGCGGGCAGCGGCATCACGACACGGCCAAGTGGCGCGAGTTCTTCGCCCAGCTGGAGGCCTTCCAGCGGCAGTGCTCCCTGGCCGGCGGCAGGCTGGTGACGGCCCTCAGCGACATACGCGCCGCCGATCTTCAGGGATTGCCCACGCGCCGCCAGCTCTACGGCCAGCATCGGGCTCTCAGTCGTGCGCTGATGGACTCGCAGCTGCACAGCCTCCGCAAGATGGGCGCCGGCCAGTTGGCCCGCCTGCAGGAGCTGGCCAGGGGCATAACCTCTGCCCCGGCTCCGGCTACTTTACCTTCATCAACTGGCCAAAGGATGAGCACATCTCAGCCTCCGTCCCCGACTGCCTCGGCCTCTTTGGGCACATCCCTCAATGCGGATGCTGCCTGCAAGCTACGCAAGGTGACTCTGCTCTTCAACGAAGTGGATCGCGCCGCTCAGCGATTGGAGCAGCTGACGGAGCAGCGAAGGGAGCGCCTCCGGCAGCTGACCAGGCAACGCGCCCTCGAGGATGAGATCAATGAGGTGAGTGTAAATTTATATATGGGTTAAGAGAACATAATATGGATCAATAACAAATTATATAGAAACCCAAAAGAGCCCCAAAATAGTATCAGATTTCTATGAAATATTTTACCTATTTTTGCTTAAAAATTAAATTGAAAACTTCCTTCAGTGTTTCGAATTCTTTCAAGAATGTTGCTTAACGTAAAATCTTCATTTTTGCAAGACTTTTGCTCTATTCTTAATGAGACCTTTGCTAGCTTAGAGTAATCCATCTTTATTCCCCCACGGACACATCTTTGGATGTCAGACAAGGTTCCCTAGGTTCGCCGAACGATTTACAATATCCATAAAATCGGTTTCTCCCAGCAACTTTGTAGCCCCGAAGACTTAATGAGCTCGGGGACTAGGATTTGCTTTTGCTGACAGGAAATGCGGCAGGCAGAGCGAAATGCAAAGCCGAGGCCGAATCCCACTCCGAATGCCGAATGTATCTGGCAGATATCACCTGACATTGTTAATTGAATATGCATTGCATTTAATGCCTGGCTTTATTAATTTATTACGCGCATCCGCTTAGTGCTCGCTTCTCGAGCCGCTTTCGCGGGACAGGACTGGAAATGGAAATTGGGATTCAGGTGGAGATTGAGAGATGATGTGGCCAGTCAGCGGGCAAATGGAGCCGTTAGATAAGCCAGCTTGGATGTGGCAACGACGCTGAGCATCTGCCGCACAATCGCTGGGTTGTCGCTGCCACTTCCTGGCCCGGGCTTAATTGACTCGTTAATGAGTTTTGGCCGCAGGAAGGGATCCCTATCCATTCCTGACTACCGTGCGCGCCATGAGCATAATTGCCGATGCACGCACCCACAACTCCTCTTCGTGGATCGCATGGATCGCATGGTATGGCGTATATATCTTCTCTGGAGGATCTCGCTTAATCAGCGACAGTGACAGTTGCTGCAACGCCCAGTTGGGCTACTCCTTCGGAGTCAGAGTCGAAGTCGGAGTCGGAGCTAATGCAATTCCGCTGATTAATCGCAATCATTTGTTGCGGGATTAGCTGCAGTTTACATATTCGTCATACTTTCGCGCCACTATTAACTTTGGCCATTATTATTATGATTGTTGATGCTGCCGCTTGATTTTGCTGCTGCCGCCGGTTAACAAAAGTATGTCAAATTGCAAATACACGACACGCAGCCACTGCACTTGAAACAAAAATTATTTATTCAAGTCGGGAGCTTAACTATAAATAAAAATACAAAATTTTGAAACTATAAAATCACTCACTAGCTAGGAATTTGAAGAAATCCAATTAAATTAAATCTTTAAACAATACAACATGAAAGTTTGCCCGCTGATTGAAATCTTAATGGTTTTCACACTTTTGAGTGTGAAATTGAATTAAAAACAAAGTCATTATAAGACAGACATTGCATCTTATATTTATTAAATATTACATAGAAAAGCTATGACTACAAAATCACTATCTAACATTAAAGAATGTTATATTATATTTTCCATAATGGTTTGATTACAAAGAAATCTTTTGACTCGCAAGTAAGGGGCTTGGGCTCCAGTGTTTTAAAGATATATTGTACATCTGTTGGTTATGCAACGCAAGCCAAAAGATATATCAAAAACCAAAATCAATCAGCAGCCAAAATGAACATAATTTATGACCATATTTTCTCTGTGTACCCCACACACCATTTAAGGCCCAAGGCCCGATTGAATCCCCTTGCCAGAGATGTATAGATAGCCGTGCGGAATCCTCAATTTCATTTAATAATTTGCGGAAATTGGCATTTAAAAATTTGCCGAGCCTTGTTAGCGTTTCTTTTGGACGAATACGAGTACGAGTACGCCTCGTATGTGGCGTCTTGGCCTTTTTCACACGCTCCCGCGCACTCCGCTCCGCTTGAGAAATGTGCGGCCATTTATCTGACTTGATTTTTGAGCAAAAATTGAATTTTAATTGCCAACGAAAAGTTAATGAGAAAAGTGAAAGCAAGGTTAAAGAAATTAAATGCAATCTTATTTTTCTCTCACTCCAACCGGTGGCTGCTGCCAGTTTGTTTGTTTTTGTGTGTGATTTTTCAATCGATTTGTCGGCTGTTCGGGGCGCCCATTGATTCGCACTCGAATTCGATACGATTCGTTGACTCTGCCCATTTCATTTCATTTGATTTCATTTGGTTTCATTCATTTCCATTTCAAAAGTAGTTCACCGATAAGCGGCAGCCTGTCCATTCAGCTGTCTTAATGTCGGTCTGAGAGACCGACTGTCTGGCTGTCTGGCTGTCTGAGTGTCTGAGTGTCCCCCTTGTCATATCGCGATCGGCGCAAAAATCATACTAAGAGATACTTACGAGTATTTAACACCAACACGCTTTCAATTAAAAAGGCGTTGACAGCTACCAATTTTGTGCAGATCGTTGTTGGCTTTTGTCTAGCCCCCTCGCGTCCTCGTAGAGTATATACTCTCAAGGCGTGTGGATAAGGCGAATATACTATAAAGTTTGAATTTAATTTGAAATGATTTTTAGAAGATTTTAAAGTAATTAAATGATTTATTTTTTTAAATATTTTAATGCTTAGTTTACCCTCAAATAAAGACTATATAAAAAGAGCAAGTGAGAGCTTTATTTCGGTAGAGATTCTCTTTAAGCAGTTGCAAAGGCAACATTTATATATAGAAAACACATTAATAATTCAAGATTTCGAGCTCGTAAACATCTGAAAAAGTGTCCCCTTTCAGATTATTTTAGACCTGAGTTTCGTATATAAACAATAAATAAATAGCTGCTCTAGAGTCTTTATATCTTTTTGCAATAAATTTCTCTGGCTCTATAAATTCCTAAATAAAATAATTAACCTATTTAAAAACTTTAAAATACCTAAAAAACGATTTAAAAATTCGATAAAGGTTTCAAAATATTCCTAAGCGTGGGAAATTCAATCGACTTCAGAGCCCTTTGCCCATATATTAGCATACTTCTGGGTAGTCTCTCAGCTTATCACAGCAGCGCAGATCTCTAAGATCTATGGATAGCGTATCCGCGACTGGCTGTGCCAATGGATCTGGCAGTCATCGTGTTTCTTTTTAATTAAATATATTATCTGCGATGCCAAAACAAGCCGAACACACTAAACTGGACCAAGACAGCGTCTCCAGCCGGCCGGCTAACTAATGTCGCTGTCGTCCATTAGGCGCGCGCATTCAAACAAGGTGCGAAAAAAGATGCCGCCGCGCTTGATGTTGCTGCTGTTGCTGCAACTGTTGCAACTGTTACTGCTGCTGCGGTGTCGCCATTTTGCTGGCCACCATAACCACTGCAATGATGATGACGACGGCCACGACGACGACATTATGATGCGATATGCGATATTGTATCTAAATTGTTGATCGGCTGCATTAACTGGGAGCCGGCTAGGATTGGGATCCCCGGCTGGAGATGAAGGTGGATTGCTCCACAAATATGGCCACGAGTGTGGCAGCCTTGGGTGTTGCATTGGCCGGCGGTGAAAGAGTTAAATGCAGCTGCGGCGACAGATAAATAAACATTGCTGACGGTGAAATTGGATTTGCTTAGCGCGCTTTCTTTGAGACAAATGCTGGGGCTCCTTTTTATTTGCTTTTTTTTTGTTATTTGTTGTTAGTTTTGTTTTTGCACAAATTAATTTGCGCGATGTCGACGTCGGCAGCTTTGTGCAATGAAAACTATGTTTAATTGTTTCGCGCCTTGAATTGCAATTGCCATAAGGAGCATCTGTGTCGCGAAAGCCTTGTCGCCCGTTTGGCTCTTTGGCCAGCTTATTTATGGCCCCTGACATTTGAACTGCCTGTCTTTCGGCCAGGAATGCGGTGGCAGTGCCCCTGCTCCTGCTCCCTGCTCCTTTCTACCACATTTTGGCTTGCATAACCCCAAAGTTTTCGGTGGAAGAAGACCGCAGCTGCTGCCGGCCAAGAACTGGCTGCTGCATAGAATTCGGTCAGGCGAGAGCCATGAAAAATGAAGGCTTATTTACTGCCGACATACCGAAGCAAACCCCTCGAACTGTGCAACTGAGAACAGAGAACGGAGAACGGAGAACTGGGAACCTGCAACCTGGAACCCCGGGACCCCATCTCCACAGTGGCATTAATAATAACTGCATGTATTAGCCCTGGCGGGCATAATAACGTTGTTTTTTATTTCTCCATTGCTTCCACCCAATAGAGATGGACGCCCAGCGTGTGTGCTGAGCTTGGGTTTATTTCACATTTCATTGCGTGGGCTCGGGTTATTCAGTTATTCAGAATTTCAAAACAAAAAACGAAACTCTCGCGGGAAAATTTCTCCACTTGAACCTGGTCTTAAGACCCCATTACATAAAAGAAACATTAATTTCCTGCAACCGTTGTGGCTACTGGTTGGGGAAACGAGTTCACATACAGGAAAATAAGATTACCCTTAATTGCAATTAGTTGGCGGAAAATTAGTTTTTGATTTCGGGTTTTCCTTTTTCCAGTCGACAGATTTATCTGTCTCTCAATTGCTTAGCCAGGCTTCGATTACCCGTTGACATTTCGGATAAATGCTAACCAGAAACCGAGAATTGAAAATAAGCTAATAAGCACTTTGCCAGATTGACAAATCTTAAGTGGACCACAAAAAACTTGACAAGCAAGAAGCTAAAGAAGCTTAAAAGGATTTGAGCTTTAACAGGGGCTTGCATTTACATGAAATAGTAGTTTCTAAGTTTTAAAAAATAACTATTCATAACTATAAAGGAAGACTTAACCTTGCAGGATAATATAATATAAGGTTTGAGTCTGAGTGTTTTTACGTACAAAATTTACAAATATATTTGAAAACTGCCTGCTATGTAGAGTTTGCATATTTGTGTTCCTCAAAATATATAAATTTATAAATATATATTTGCAATTTCTAGATTCTAGAAGAACTAGAACTAGAAGGAATGTTTTTCTGAAGACATTCCCGAAGATACGTACATTTAATTGTTGGTTGGAATTCTACTTTTCTTACTTATTCAATTGATTTTATATATTTTCCTTTTGAGCATAAGGACATTACGGTCGCCAATACCTTCTTAGACAAATAATATGAAATATGGGACAAAAGACAAGCCCTATGTTTAAGATTCTGCCGACCCATATGAAGATATTAAAGCTGTTAAGAAACTAGTTGTGTGTTTATTTTGATCTATAAATAAGATTTAGGAAAGCAAATATAATTTAAAAACTTACAAATTCCGTGAGGACTCGTGCGTGTCTGCTGGGATGCGACGGCACTCGTGCCCGCTGTCATCTCCGCTGCAAGGAAAGAGCTCCCAAGATACGAGTACGAGTATAAGTACGAGTGCTTGGATGAAATGAACACATGCTTGCCGCAAGTGCCGCCAATCGCAACCGGTTGAGATTGTTGCATGCAAATGCTCCACGCGAACAAACAATGCAGCTATAGTCACCACTCCTCCTGATCCTCCCAGCTCCTCGAGAGCTCCTACAGCTCCAGCTGGGGCAACTCCTCCATGTTCCCATGTTGGCTGTGTCATCAAAACGGACGTTAATCATACGCTTAGCCAGGCAGCCATCGCCGATGGCCATCGTCGCTTGGCCAGAATGTCCAGGTTATTGAATTAACACCGGGATATGGGGTCTGGGTCCTGCTCTTGCACTTGCACTTGGTCTTGGTCTTCGGTCTCGGTCTCGGACTCGGACATGTCGGCAGACAGAGTGTATAGTAATTGTTGTCGCCAGCGCTTGGCCTGTCATGTCAAAACGTAACTGTCACATTGGGTTTGACATGTTTTTTAACACTAATTTTACACGCATTTTTAGAAATCGTCAACTTCATCAACAGCTGTCATCATTTTTTGAGCGTCGTCACGTCCGCTCTTTGGGAGTTGGACAGTGTCGCCGTCGCCGTCGCCTGATCGCCGATAAGCTGCCACGCCCCTGTCTTATGTTCCGCCCCTTTTTTAAGATGCACTTGCTCTGCCAAAGCTGCTTTTTTCACCAGCAAGCACCAAGAGCTAAAGAGCTAAAGAGCTGCTTCGCTGCAATGCTGCATCGCTGCGAGGCTGCGACAGTGCAACGCGGTTGCATGCAATATTGTCACCACATTAACGTCTCCCGGCCTTTTGTGGTCACAATTTATGACTCTGTGCGTGTCGCAGCTCGGAGCTGGGTCATGGGATTGGATTGTTGTATGTGGTGTGTGGTGTGTGTGGATTGGCCGGGATGGGATTGGGCTGGCTTGGCTGGTTTGGAAAGTGAAAAATAAGTAAAATTGTAATCGCCTTTTGCCGTAAAATAGTTAAACGAAATTGCTTTATTACATTCGGGGCGGCAGCAAGTGCAGTCAGCCATGCGTGCCTCGCGTTTTCCACTCATAAACCCCTTACTGGCCCAGTGGGGTATCGAATATGGGTATGTGGGCCCAATGGGATTATGGACTCGGCTGGGAGGGCAATAAAAACTCCAAATAAATCACATTTGTCGCGGCTGAAATTAGTGCAGAGAAAGAAATTCAAGAAGTTTACAAGGAATGTTTATTTACTACAAAATATTTAAGGTTTACTAATGACAACACTTCTTACATGTTACTTTTTGAGAAAAGATCTTAAAGCAACAAAATAGTCTTCTTAATTTAACGAACATCAGAAGCCAAGTGCTTAATTTATGGCTCTGATGATTAGATCTAATTTATTAAAATTTTATATTAATCTCCCGGTGCATGGTAGAAAAATGGAAGTTCCAATTGGTTTTTCCCCTTTCCATTAACAGTCGGCTTTCGTGTTTAATGTCTCACTTGGCGCACTCGCATTCCGATTGCAATTCCTCTGATCTCTCGGCCGGTTATCGCTGCTATAATTTCTAACACGCTGCCATAAATTCAAATGCTAAACAGCTCCAAGACATGTTGGGGAAAAAAGGAACAGAAATAATTAAAAGCCAGAGATAAGCCGGCAGCGATATATATGCTTGAGAAACCGAAGACACAACGCCATCAACAAGCGAACATGGAGAGCAAATTAGCCAACAAGAAATGAGACAGCCAAATGGCAAGAGCATATCATTTAAGAGGTACTTCGAATAAATTACCCAATACCAGAAATAGAAGCAGAATCCGCAGACTCCACACCAGCCAGATGGAAAAATTAACAAGAACTCAAAAGATACCGAATTGGAAATGTTCTTAGAAATGTAATTGATATAAACATATAATTCTCTAGGTTTAAAGTTTATAGGGGAACGTATGCTACACTTGGCCGAAAACCTTGAACTTGATAGGTTCAAATTACACAGCTTATTAAGACTTAAATATAGTCTTCAGCTAATGACAGAGTTCTTATTGCACAATTGGGAATTAAGAGCTGGCAGAAAACACATGATTCAGATTACTCTAATTATCTCCATGGAAATAGAGAAACGGAAATTATGACCCAGGGAATACTTCGATAGGAAACCATAAGTTCCGATGATGGACTCAACTGGGGCTCTGCAAAGCGAATCGATAAGCGAACACATGGTGACTTTGCCATGGTGTAATGATCCATGAGAAGAAACGATATACCAAGTCCCCAGACATATTCAAATTACCCTGTTGAAGGGTAAACAAAATGCCAATATGTAGTTGTTAGGGTCTATGATAGCAACTACAAGAACAACGGCTACATTGGCGACAACTTTGTAAAGTGTCAAAATAAATTCGATATTGTGGCTTAAAAAATGTTTATGGCCGTGAGATAAATGCGCGACATTTGTGTAAATTACACGACAGCAGCCGCAGAGGGAGCTGGGAGCTGG
>VNJR01011128.1:0-11241 GCA_008042585.1 Drosophila punjabiensis
GACAGACATTTGAAAAAAAAGTTGCGTTTTTTGCCGTTTTTTTTTTAGTTTTTTGCTAAAAAAAAATATAAGTTTTTAATATTTTTTAATGATCGTAGTTCATTCCATGCATTTACGTGTGCTTAACATTCCCTAAAAATTTCAAGTCATTCGGTTGAGCCGTTTTTGAGTTAGGATGGAGATCAGTTTGAAAAACTTAGTTTTGAGAAAAACGCAAAAGAAGTAATCATTGCAGGAGTAAACTGCACTGAAGGGCATTCCTTCACAGCGCTATAACTTCCTAATGGCGCCGAATATCAAAAAATCTTTTTAACCAAATATTCTTAATAAGTTATAGATAATATTAATTGGGAAAAAAAAATTTCGATTTTTTTTTTCGTCACATGGGATGACCCCCTTAAGTAAAATTTAATTTTCCTCCAGATTTACCGATCGTTCCTATGGCAGCTATATGATAGAGTAGTCCGATTTTAATAAAATTAAAATCGAAAGCTTATAACCAACATTTAATTAGGATATGTTAAAAATCAGTGAAGTTATTATTATTTTTTTTTCAAATTTATTGATCGTTTCAATGGCAGCTATATGATATAGTTGACCGATTCGGCTTGTTCCGACTTCTATGCGAGTGACAGAAGCACGGTTGCCACTTCAAAAATTTTTAAAGCGCCAAAAAAAGATTAAAAACGAGCCAATTTAAATTTAAAAGAGCCAAATTTAGAAACACATGCGAAAGTTGCCATACCAATACACTTATAGAATTGCAAAAAAAAAGAGCCAAATCTGGCAACAGTGTATAGAAGACTATTTGCAAACTTTCAATCAGATAGCTATAAAAATAAAGGGACTAGTTGGCGTATAATCGGACAGACGAACATGGCTAGATCGACTCGGCTGGGGGTGCTCATCAAGAATATATACACTTTATAGGGTCGGAAATGCCTCCTTCACTGCGTTGCAAACTTCTGGCTATAATTATAATACCTTGCAAGGGTATAGAAACTGATTATGGAGGGAAAGCAGAGTATTTTAAGATGTACCGATTGTCCCGTGTTAAAGTTAAAGCATATATGAAGCGTTCGATTATTTAAGATAAAAAAATGTTGTGTTTTCTTTCTAACAGTTTTATTTTGAGTTAATTGTATTGTGCAAAGATACAGCCGGCGTGGCATCCTAGCTGTTACGTGTACATTCTGTGAGACTTAATAGGAACACATTTTAGAGTAAACAAAAAGCGTATTTGCATATGGTATTAGCTTTAGTAATTGCGCTTCAAGATTTTCTATAGGCAGGGGTAATACAGAATGCATCTATGGAAGGATGTTGCGTGTTGCGTTATTTTCTAATACAAACTGGTTTTCTTCATAATTCGCAAGAACTCCTCCTGATTGACTTCGCCATCGTTATCCAAATCAGCTTCGTCAATCATCTCTCGCAGCTCTTCATCTGTCAGCGTTTCACCCAATTCCCGAGCCACACGCTTTAAGTTTTTGAACGAAATCTTGCCAGTTTCATCGTCGTCGAACAGACGAAAAGCTTTCAGTATTTCTTCCTTTGTGTCTTTTTCAGCCATTTTCGTGGTCATTAAGTGAAGAAAATCGTTGAACGCAATGCGGCCACTGCCGTCTTTGTCTATTTCGGCGATCATTCGTTTAATCTCCTCCTTCTTTGGCTCGAAACCGAGAGCACGGATAGCAACCTTAAGCTCCTTGACCTCGATATAGCCGGTGCATTCGTTGTCGAACAAATCAAAGGCCTCCTTAATATCCGATTTTTGAGTTTCGGATAGCTCAAACTTGGGTCCCGACTTCTTGCGGCCCTGCTGGGTGCCTCGCTTGATGCTGGCTGGTGCCACTGACGGCCCATTCGCCATGCTAACATTTGTTGATGGTTCCATATGTACAAATGAATCCGTATGGTGTTCTGATAAATATATAAGAAAAAGTTGTTTACTGTCTCTCAGGAGCTTTTTGACTCACAATACGAGACCTAAACCTCACGTCACCGCGAGGATTTAACTTTGACGTTGACTGGGACCCAAAACGTCTTCCGTATCCTTGGTGGTTACAAAGGGGTGGTGTTCTGTGCCTAATAGTTTGGTCGTTATAAATAAGCAGCTGCAATCCAGTTTCCTTTCGATGTAACTGTAATCTGACCGTCACTATTGGTTTCAAGAAATTTGTTTACAATTTACTAATAACAACAATATGCGTCCGTTTTTTTCGAGTAAAGCAGTTGCATTAGCCATGTTTGATTTGCTAGTAGAGATGAATAAATACAGAACTATCGTTGCTTCGATGATTAAAAATGTTAAAAAAAAATCATTGTTTTTGGCGGGTATTACACTTAAACATCATATTTAAAATGAAATGGAAAGTCTATATTTTTAAGTGAAACTTATTATTTACTTTTTTTTATAGCGAAAAAATACGTCCCTTGTTTTTTAACATCAAATATCTGTAAACATTAAGGGTATTCCCTATACCACGATTTCCATTTAAATGTATCGGCACCAAATAGCTAGCCGTTAATTTTCAAACAAAAACTCTGCCGCAAGACATGGATATACCTTTTGTATTATCATAATTTAATTACCTAATTATTTAATGCATCAGTAATCAGTAATCAAGTGCGTTCTGCTGAACGCTCATGATACATTACGCCATCGTCAGAATAATTGGCCCTCCAACAATCATTTGATTTCGTTTAAAAGAACATTAACATAGACAACTCTACGTATACCTGAAAAACAGCTCGAGATATGTATTCAAAGAAAATTCTTTAACTTGTCTCAGCAATAGTTTTCAGCCAGGAAATAATTTAAAATCATTTATTTACTTCATTTGGGGCCGTCTGAAAACTGCATTCGTGGCTATAAAATCCCAAATTATAATAAGATAAATAATTTAATAACTTATTATCAAACATGACACTGATATTATGACTAATAATTTGTATATCCTCTATTTACGTTTTTGTTCGTTCATTATTATTATCGATATTACATTACATCCATGAGTATCGCGAAAAGGTAGCGTACTATTTTACGCTACTTTTTTGGTGATCATGATGCAAGAAATCATAGTCGTTCAGCAGAATTATCGTTCGAAATCCATTAGTGATCAAGTTGTTTTGCTGAACGCAGCCAATGAATTGAAAAGGCAATTTTTGTATATCAGGACAGAGTTCCCCTTGTGCCCACAGACTGCAACAATCGATACATCGATAAGTCGTCTCATTATACATCAACGTAAACATCTACGTACTTCCTCCGATAACAGTTGCGGCTTATGCAAAACGTAAGAAAACCTGGCAGAAGTTCTTCTTCTTCGAAACTAAATTAGATGTGGAATTCGAGATTTTCCAAAGATTTTTCTAACTTAGAGCAAATGCTTTAAAATGTGTGCATGGCGGGAAAGGCTCACAAATATTAAAGAAAACAAAAGAAGGAATAGACGTTTTATATTAAATAATAGAGATTCTGAGAAATTTGGCGAAAGGATATACCGGAAAACAGTGACATGTTTCTTGGGCGTACTTTAAAATTTTGTATTTCAATTGTTCCGCTCCATCTTTATTTACATTTTCGAAGTGAATGGTACAGAAAAGAAAAGGAATTAAGAGTTGCACCGAAAAATTAACACTTAACCATAGGCATAAAAAGTCGACTAGATTTGGATGGACAATGGAATGGGGAACAAAACTAGTAATGTCGGAGCTGTGAAACCTTAGTTAGTTAGTTCAATGGATTAAGGAAGGTGCATGGATCTCTGTGGTAGAGCTGGGAAAAAATCGATTCTCAGTGAATCGAATTTTGTATGATTTTTTAGAAAATAAAATTAATTAAATCGAAAACAAAACTTTTTATTTTTTACTTGAAATAAATTCAGAGAAAAACCAAAACATAAACTTAGTTTAATATTTATTTAAATATTTTCAAGATAATATAAACGCATTTTTCTGGTAATAACCAGTGATGAATTGATTTTGTTTTGTTTTTTTTTTGTTTTTTATATTATGAAAATATTATATTTCTTATTTTATGAAGCTTTATTTTAAATAAAATTATTTAAAACCTATATTTTAAACAAAACATTAAAAAAAAAGACATAAAAGATTTTCATAATAAAAAAAAACAGAAAAATTAATTTATATTGAATCAAATCACAGAAAAGCATAAGACAATATTTTCAAATTTGTCCATCTTGCTCTAATTCCCAGATCCACCAGCATACATAATCCGAAAAATAATCTAAAAACGATTATTTAAATATAATTAATCATTAAAAAGTAAAATTTTAATTAATTTAGCCTTATGTTTACGTCCTCTTCTTCATAGGGGCGGAATTTATCTTGAACATGGACTTCTCGATTAATCGATTCTTTCTAAACCGAATCGATGCATCGACCAAAATAGAAAGAATCGATTTAATCGATGTTAACATCGATTTTTTCCCTGCACTACTCTGTGGGAAGACTCTATAAGACTGCAATAAAGCTGGAAAACATCTATGTTTGCCACAATCGATGTTTTCGATGTTTTGGAAAAAAACATCGATTATAATATATATATAATAATATAAAGAAATTATGTTCAAAACTGACAAAGCTAAAATTTTTTTTTTTTAAATTCCCCGACCGTTCCTATGGCAGCTATATGATATAGTGGTCCGATTTTTATAAAATTTAATCAAATAATCTGAAACATGTAGTGTCCGTAGTATCGAGAGGTGGTGGCAACCTAGCGATAGGTGACAACGTCCATAATACGTAATGGGCAGCATTGGGTAGTGGGCTGCCAAATGAATCGAACTCGTAAAGTATTCGAAAAGAGGTTCGTTCACCCGATTAAAGAGAATAGGCGAACCTAAGAGAGTTCGAGTGGCGTGTTTTCGATTGTCGCCTCCTCCGTTGGTTTGAAGCCGGGAGAAAGAAACAGACCGCGAAGCAGTGCGGCTACTCGAATTTTTATTAACGGAAATAAGTGGATATGAAAATTTAAACATTTTAAATTATATTTAAAAATATAAAAAAACAAAAAAAAAAAAAAGGAAAAGACAATTTGAAGGTAATTTGTGAAAAATTCTGGCGATTACCTGGGAAGCCGGATCGGCGAACCCAAGAGGTGAGTGGTCAGGGCAGTGACAGTGACAGTGTAGTGCTTTTTGTGTTGTTATAGAAGCCGACCAGACCCAGGAACCCAAAGAGGAAAAACGCCAGGACTAACACACATGCTGGCGGTTGGCGCAGCATCTCAGTTGTTTGTATCCTGGTAATTATTGTTGTTGGCCGTTGGAGTCGCCGGAGGGAGAAAAGTCCCAAAGCACCTTGGTGAATGGTTAATGTGCTGTGAATAATCCCGGCAAAATACCCTGAAAAAAGGCGAACAAAATTTGAAGCCCATTTTTTTTTACCGCAACTGTGTGCTAAATAATCTCGCCGTTGCCACAGTGCAGCCTCGAGAGGACCGACACGCCCACCAAGGGGCGGCAACGGGAGTCACCGAAGGCTTCAGTCCTTATTTTTTTGTATACATATTTTTATTTTGTTTAATTTATTGGAGTCACTGTCATTTATTTTTTTTATTGTTATTTATTCTCCATTTTTATTTATTTATTTATTCAATATTTATCTGTTTATTTATTAATTGTTTTATATTTATTTATTATCCAAATTTATTTATTCTCCATATTTATTTATTTATTCATCATATTTAATTTATTTATTAATATTGTTAATGTTTGAATTTTGCCAAATTATTCCCTTATTTATTTATGGATTTTAGTATCGAATTCCCCGACGAATCTCCCCCCCCCCCCAAAAAAAATTTAAAATTTGTTCTGTTACGTGTGTCAGTGGGCCGGGTCGAGGAACCACCACTCAAGAGCTAGCCGAGACATGGCCCAAGCCGTTGGCGATCCGCGCAGGACCAAGAGATGGTCATATGTAGGATCAGAAATGGGTAAAGAGATTAATCGCGAGGTCTCTGGACCGAATTTAAGACCCTATACTCAAGGAAAATAAAAATCGAGAAGCAATATAACAGATTATTGTCTGGAAAAAGGGTTTTTTTTTACAGCAGACTTGAAGACATCAATGCGAAGCCAAGCTAGGCCAATGCCTGTTATATTGCTTCTCGATTTTATTTTATTAGCGCAAGTTACTGCTGACAAAATCCCTAAATCTGTGATAATAACCTGTGATATAGCTTTTAGATAGTTTTAGGAATAGGTATTAGTGAGAAACAGGGAGACCATCGGACAGAGAGAAGGAAAATACACCGGCGACTATGCCTAGCCAGGCGGCAAAGACATATAGCGACCGAAAAAAGGGGAGGAAAGGGCCACCTACGACACTGCTAAAAAAAATAGAGCAGTCAGCGAAAGGTTGGCGCAGACTTTGGACAGAAAATGACGGACGTAAACAAGATAGAATTTAAGATTAAAATTTATAACACATTGCAGTTTGTTAGAGGATTAAGGATTAAAAAAAGGGGATAAGATAAACAAATGGGGTAAATCTAAAATAAATTTAAATTAAATCTAAATCAAATCAAAATTAAATCAAAAGTTAAATCTAAATTAAATATAAAGTGCTAATTGTCCATTTTTCCTGGGGAACTGCAGGATAACCTCTGGCGACCCAAGTCCCACAAGTATGGAGATTGCGCAGCGATCAGAGGAGATAGCGATGGCTTCAGCTGCAAACTGAGAAGATTGAATTGCATCAATTGCGTCAATTATGCTGGTTAGAACACCTAAAGGAAAAATAAAATAATTAGTTTGTGTGGAATTAATGTTCTGGTGACTTTGATTATCAAACATCATAATAAATGATGTTTCGAATAGTCGACGGTACCAAGAGACAATGTTTTTTTTGCCTTATTAGTTGTCATCGTCCAAACATATATGTTTAAATGATCTGAACAGTATATATTAAACACACACAGCACCTAATGCCAGGTGAACTTCTTCCTTCCATATGCAAGCAAATACGTAGTCAAACGATTTGGGTGGATTTCCGCCAAATTATCCAGCAGTTTGTTGTTAGTTTGTTTTCCTTTTTATTTTGGTTTATTATCTCATAATCGTCCTTTATTTACTCGTTCAGTTTAGTTGGTTGGGTTTTCTGTTCCATTTTTTTTCGAGAGTATATGGGTGGATCAGGAGTTTCCACAATGCAGGGAGAAGAGGAACCGCAAAGGAATGAAGAGGAGGGGTCACAGATGCTTGGAGGAGCAAGGGGCAGAGATCTTTCGGGGGCTCAACGAAGGGGATCCATCCCAAGAACTCTGAACCTAGACCAGGTCTCCACTCCGTACCACGCGTACTCGCAAATCGTCCTCGACCCCATACAGGAACAGTACAGCCAGGAAAACGCAGAAGCATACGGCTCGTTCAACAGGAGAGAATTCCAAACCTTAATATATACATCTCAGGAACAAATGAAGGTGAATATGCAGCAGCTGATCGATGTCAGGATTGACCAATGCATGCGAACGGGATTTGCCGAGATAATGAAACGACTAGACGTAAGGGATGCGAGCTCCGAAGCATCTAAGTCCTCTGGTTCGTCAACGGCAACTCAAAGGAAGTGGATCCAGGAGGCGAAGCAGCAACAGATCCGAACCAGATGGTAGGGCAAAGCGAATGCATCCAAGGAGAACGCAGTCCCGGCCAACCCGCAACAGATGGACAGTTACCTCATGCGACAAACGGGCGAAATAGTGGTCAACCAGGAAATGGTCAAGGAAGCAACTGGAGGAACCCACACGCGGCCGAAAGCAATCCGTATTTGGCCCGAGATAGATCTTTGAAGGATCGGTCGTACCAATGGGCATTTGATGATGGAGTCTTGGAAACGTCACTGAATCCGACAGTGAGGTTTGAAAGGCAACAACAACGAGACCATTATCATGCTCCAGGGAATCCAAACGGCAGTTGGGTTGGGAGAGGCACAGGAGCAAGTGGGTCGGGAGACATAAGGCAGATAAATCGGCCGAGGCACTATGTTCCTCTCGACAAGTGGGGATTAACGCCCGGGAGAGTCTCTAGAGGTGTATTTCACCGCAGTCAGGAGGCTAGTGGCATCGATGGTAGACCAGGAATGGGTATGAGACAGTGGGTCTATCCAATCCGCGTATACACCCTGGAGCACCTTCACGACGAGTGTAGGGAAGCAGAACGCACGTTGGATCCCGAGCGTGGAATGGATGCCATTGCCCATGTCATACAAACCTCGACAGGAGCAGCGAGCGAACAGAGTGGACGAACTCCGAGGCTGCGCAATGGGAGACCACGAACCCACTGGAGAGGCGGAAGGGTCGGTAGCAGCGATCTCAGGCGGAGCACCGAAGAAGTTGCTGGTCTGCTGGAACTGCCAGCAGAGTGGGCACGGGTACTTGGAGTGTGAGGCTGTGCAGCGGAAGCTTTTCTGCAACAAATGCGGATTGCCAAACACGGTAACGCCGAAATGTCCTAACTGTAGTCAGGGAAACGCCTTGCGGAACGCAGTGGGGACGGGCGAGCCGCGTTCCGCGAGAGACACCGAGAGGAGATCACGGCCCAATTAAGCAGCAACAACACAGAGAGCGCAAAGCCGGTGTTACAGGAACCAGATCGTACTTTCCTGACCCTGAGTGAGCGAGTTCGACGATATAAGGAAGCGCGTCCACGGATCTTTGGGGATAACAAGCTAGCAGGAATGACAATGGTATCGAAAAAGATACAGAAGAACAGAGAAGAAGAGGAAACAGGAGCGATGCCGGGTGCAGCAGGCAATAAATTCGATTGGAGACCAGAGGAACATAGACCAACGCCCTTATGCGGTGGTACGAATCCTTGGGAAAACGGTACGGGGCCTGCTAGACTCGGGAGCATCGGTCAGCTTACTTGGCAAAGGATGCAGGGAGCTTCTGGAAACGCTAGACATCATATGGAAGCCCTATTTCGCCAAAGTTAGGACTGCTAATGGAGCAACACAGCAGATTCTGGGAAAGGTGTTAATCCCTGTGGAATACAAAAACGAAACAGCCCCTCGAACAGGAGCTATATCTGGGTGTAGATTTCTGGCATAGTTTCAGGATTGCACCGGAGTTATTTGGTTTGGAGTCGATCGGAAATAAAGGAGGAACCAGAGCCACACGAACTAACCGAGGACCAACAGAAAAGGCTACAGAAAGTCCGCGACTCTTTCTTAACGTTCGAAGCGAATGGCCTGGGGAGGACGACTAAGATGAAACACGCAATCGAACTGGTTGAAGGAGCTGTGCCACTGAAAGATCATCATTACCCGGTGTCACCAGCAGTCCAAGCTCTCATATACGAGATGCTCCGCTTAGGCGTGATCGAGGAAAGCGACAGTGCATGGAGTAACACCGTCTTTGTCTAGACGCAAGGAAATTAAACCAAGTCACTGTAAAAGATGCCTACCCGCAACAAAGCATCGAGGGAATCCTTAGCCGGATAAACACAACGAGGTACATTTCGACCATAGACCTGAAGCACGCTTTCTGGCAGATAGAGTTGGAGGAGAAAAGTAGAAGGTATACGGCGTTTACAGTGCCAGGACGCCCGTTATACCATTTCGTCACGATGCCATTCGGGTTGACAAATGCTGCTCGGATCGGTATCGGAGGTTCATCCGGAACTTTGCAGACCTCGCCGCGCCGCTGACAGATACTTTGAAAAAGGGACAGAAATTCAAAATGACAGAGGAGGCGGAGGAGCAATTAAAGCCCTGAAAAGTTCTCTGATGACGGCGCCGGTATTGGCACATCCCGACTTCTCAAAAAGGTTCTTTGTGCAGTGCGATGCGTCGGATTCCGGAGTCGGAGCAGTACTGTTCCAGGAGGAAGAAGACAGCAGCGAGCGACCGATTGCATTTATGTCGCAGAAATTAACCCAATGTCAACGTAACTATAGCGTTACAGAAAAGGAATGCTTTGCTGCCGTTTTAGCGATAAAGCGATTCCGGCCATACATCGAGCTCATGCCGTTTACGGTCATAACAGATCACTCAAGCCTGAAGTGGTTAATGTCACTGAAGGATCTGAGGAGGCTAGCGAGATGGTCGTTGAAACTGCAGGCCTACGACTTCTGTATCCAGCATCGAAAAGGTTCAGAGAACGTCGTGGCGGATACTCTATCTCGGATGGTGGAATCGCTGGAGCGCACTAGTGATGACTGGATGCTGGGATTCCAGACCGTAGAGTTCGAATCAGAGGAGTTCGAATCGCGAGCTACAGGACGTAGTCGAAGCGGAGAAGGACAATCGGCCAGATATCAATACCTTGCACCGCCTGCGGCAATGGTTCCACTGGCCAGGAATGGTGGCGCAAGTACGAGGATTTATTCGCGACTGCCGGGTATGCAAGGAGTCAAAACCCTTATATGGAGGTCCGAAGCCGGGACTGGGAGCGGAAACGGTAACGTACCGCCCGTTCCAGAAGATTTATATAGATTTCTTAGGAAAGTATCCTCGCTCAAAAAAGGGTCATGCCTATATTTTTATGATGGTGGACCACTTCTCAAAGTTCGTGTTCCTTAAGGCAATGAAAGAGGCGACGACTTTGGAAGTGGTAAAGTTTTTGACGAAGGAGATATTCCACACGTTTGGAGTGCCGGAATCATACATTCGGACAACGGGAAGCAGTTCCTAGCAAGGCGATTCTGAAAGGTGGTGGACCAGTACCGAATAAAGCACGTTAAAACGGCGGTCTACTCTCCGCAGTCGAATGCTGCAGAACGTGTCAACCAGTCAGTGCTGAACGCAATCAGGGCATATCTGGACGAAGATCATCGGGATTGGGATTTGTATCTCCCGGAGATAGAGCCAGCCTTAAGGAGCTCGGTACACCAAGCTACGGGGGTCACGCCGTACTTCGCCTTGTTTGGCCAAAACATGTTCACTAACGGAGCGGATTACCAACTGGCGCGGAGACTACAAGCCTTGGAGGACAACGAGCTAGAAGGCCTGGAAGCTGGAGAGAGGATGGCGCTGATGAGAGATGCAATACGAAAAAACTTGCATGAGGCACACGAGAACAGTGCAAGGTATTTCAACCGACGGACGCGAGAGATAGCATTCCGCCCCGGACAAGAGGCATTTAGGAGAAATCACGTATTGAGTGATTTCGGAAAGTGCTTCAATGCTAAATTCGCTAGGAGATTCCTAAAATGTCGGATCCGAAGGCCTATAGGCAACCACATGTATGAGGTGGAAGACATGAACGGGAAACTA
>VNJR01011130.1:0-11650 GCA_008042585.1 Drosophila punjabiensis
AAAATTGTACATACATACATGTATTAGAATTATAGATCGCGCATGAATAAGTGGCAGTTTATAGTAAGAATAAGCTATAAATGCCGAATATTATAAGAAATGAATTTCATTGCATACATTTGGGGTCTCGCCCAATTTATTTCAGATTAGCTGGAAACTGAATATAAATCTAATAAGAATAAGGGGTTTTTGTCTATTGTATTTAGGGTTAAAGTCTCAGAACTTCAATGGAATTTTAGATTATCAAGAAATTTTCGAAATAAAATTGCTGTTAGTATTTAAGGTCTTTAAATAAATATTAAATATTAGAGGAGCAAATTTACAGTTTGGTGCACTTTGTTAAATAAAACATCTCCAAATTTTATATAAAGGTTTGTTTTTAAAACATCGTTAATTTCTTTTAACGAGAAATGAAGCTTTAATTTTTATTTTTCAATAAATATTTTACAGGTAAATACACAAAATAATAGAAATAAAAACAAAATTTGTTAGCTGAAATTTATTTTGTATTTCCATTTCAGCGTATGAGTTAAATAAAACGCCATCTATGGGCTCATACCAAACTAAACAAAAAATACATTGTACAAAGCGCCCTCTATTAGTGATATCCGACTTTCAGGTACCAATGTTGCCAGACTTTTTCTTCCTTTCTGTTTTCCTTTTTTTCCTTCTCCTCCGTCAGCAGGTTGTTAACTTTGCTGATAAAAAGGTGGGAAATTTGGGTATTAACATTTTGCTTAAAAAGACGGGACAATTGAGTATTTACATTTCCAGTGTTACCACCTGCGTGTAAATAATAATATTAATAGCGCTTTGTTGAAAATCCATTTAATTATAAATTGAACAAAAAACTCTAAACTGAAAATGGTTTTCCATGAACTGAATTAGAGTCGAATTGAACCGCTGAATCGAAAGCTGTGAAAATGCCGATACCAAGATGGCGGTTAAATTAATTGTTATAATTAATATAAATAAATGTGGTAAAAAAATTTGTGAGGGCGCCATTAAAAAAAGTTTAAAAATTATTTTGCAGGTTTGAAACAACCAATGATTTCGATAACTTTTATATTCGTTAACTTACGTTAAAATTTTTTAAAACATTCTTTATTTCCATATGAATGCAAAAATATTCAAAAATAATGTAATTTATATTGAATATACATTATTGAACATTCAAGTGTTTCAATATTTTGCGGTAAAATGCATTACACTTTATTAATTGAAACAGATGTTTGTTTTTTTAGTTTAATGGCAATCAGAATATATAAAAATTAAACTCATCAAATGTGAGATGATAGATAGAAGGCGGTAAGCGCCATCTATGTTTAGCTAAATTTTCCCTACATTATATGAGTACTGTAAATACCGCTTCGATTACGTATGTAAAACAAGTATCGGAACGTGTTTAAGAAAATTTGTCCAATAGCGCCACCTAGTTTGTAACGATGAAACAATGCATTCTTGGAAAAGACAATTCAACGAAAGCGACATATAGGTGGTGTCAACGTTAAATAAGCATAGAATTTACAAACCAGTACGTTGAAAAACATGGGCAGCATTCTTCTGTGGAAGGAGAAGAAAAATGCAAAAAGGCAGAAAAGAAGAAGACAAAATGATTTCTGACGACAAAAGCAGTGCACAGACAGAAACGGAAGATAATGCACTGCTTGACTTGCGCTGTAATATATGCAAAGGTTTTTTTTCATTAAAAATAAATAAAACAAAATTTATTTCCAATGAAAAGAACGTTTTTCGAATATCTTCTTTTATTCCAGATGCCCAGATTTTATCCAGTTTCACTACCTTTTTACATTGATTATGCTAGATAAAAATTTAAATAAGCTTTTCAGCATTAAAATTATCTTGGAGACATTTTTTTGTTGTATTATTTTTTTTTTTATTAAAACTTGTTGAGTTTTTCTTGGTTTTGTTTCAAGAAAAACCTACATCTAGCGCTATTTATTCTGAACGATCTTGGTCTGTACTTTGCTAATTCGAAATCGAAAAGGCTCTAGTCCTGATAGCTAAACTTTTTTTAAAGTCGACTATAGGTTGGAAACTCCGGTGATACATAAAGATGTATCGTAACGTATCGTATTATTATCGTATGTTTTAGTAAAGATATATCGTATCGTATTTGGAGCATGTTTCAGTCAACATATCGTATCGTATTACTATCGTATGTTTCAGTGAAAAGATATCGTATCGTATTATATTGAACGTTTCAGTAAATATAAATCGTATCGTAATAAGTAAATGTTTTATCGTTTTTTAAGCAAAGTTTTAAAAAAGTGCTAATATGTGTGATAATACGCAGGCTGTTGTCCACTGAGATAATCTTGCATCTCTTCTCCACCCTTCTCCAGGCACTCCGGTCAGATTTCACTAGCACAGACGGAGATCGATGAGCTTGGCCCTTCTTTGTGAACTTGGCCTGATTGGGGAACACAAATTTTAAATTTTCAGATTTTTAAGGAAAAGTGGAAAAGCTTCGGCATCTCCTGAATCATTTAAGATTCTATTCCCTAAGATAATACTCGATTCGGTTTTTCTTGCAATTGCTCAACATGTTCGTCGCCACATTTTACCTGGCAACATTTTATACCACTTTACGTAGATACATACTTTCATATACATATTTATACTTACATAGATATATACAGATGTTGCACGCTAAATAAAATGAATACTTTGGTGGTTGGTCGATATTTTGATGAACAATAATGCATTTATAAGCCCTAGCCGAATCGATCTAGCCATGTCCGTCTATCCGTCCGTCTGTCTTATTAAACTCAAACTAGTCCCTCAATTTTTAAGCTATCTGAATGAAACTTTGCAGATAGTTATCTATATACTCTCACTACTATGTATATAGGTTGAATCGAACCACTATATCGTATAGCTGTCATAGAAACAATCGGTTCATTATTAGAAAAAAAAAATATAACTTCGCCGTTGTTCAAGATTAATTTTATGAAAGGCGGTCGATTATATTGTATGTATATGTATATAGCTGCCATACGAACGATCGGAGAACGTAGGAGAAAATGCTAAACTGTAAATGTAAAACTAATATAATAAGGATATGAAGTACTCCTTTCTTTCTTTCTTGTTAGAAATAATGTTCGACTAGTTATATTAGTTGGTCGGAACGAGGTGGGAACCGTTTTACAGTACTAATACTTTGTAAAGTGTTTTATTGTTATTATATTTTTATTGTTATTATGTTTTATATTTTTTGGACCTACCGACACTTTACATTTTACCCCAGCCTATGAATTTGCTCCTCTCACGGATGATCTATCAATCTATTTGTCTCTCCTTCGATCTAGTGGCAACGCTGTACGAACGACCCACAGGTGGCGCTGATAAAGTATCTTCGTATCGAGCAAGCGTTACAGAACGTTCTAACAGTTTCACAGAAGTCGTTTGCGTTTTCGGGTTATCTTTTTGACCATTTGGAAAAACGTGGTTTCGAGAAAAATGCAAATGAAACAATAATTTCCGCAGTAGGCTGCACTAAAAAGCATTCTTTCTCAGCGCTATAACTTTCTAACGGCATCGAATACCGAATACCTTTAACCACATTTTGAACATAGATTATAGAAACTTTATATGGAAAATTGTTATCGTTTTTTAACCATAACATGGGTCCCCAAAACAATATTTTAGTAAAAAAAAATCAGCTCTCCCTACATATGTACATATATAATGTCTATACAAAAACAACCCCTATAGCCATCGAGCAAAATTACTTGTTTGAATCCTGTACGTCTAAGCTCAGACAGGAAACAGAGAGAAAATTATATGGGGTGGAAATTTAAGAAATATAAATTAATTTTAAAACTTTTTTATTCAAAGGTCGAATAAAACACTATTCCCACAAATTAAGAATATTTATCCCCTCGTCAAACTTACCTTACCTTTTTGTAAAATGAACGAACGATATTCACACCACATACAATTTAATACTTGGTTCATAGCATTAGAGAGTAATTTACAATTAAATAAACCTTAGCTTATATTAGCGAACTAGGATCGGGAGTGTCTATATCTAGTCCACGTAGAACTGCTCGATAGGAACGTTTTTCAGGAGCTGGTTGGCCAGTTTTCCGAATTCGCTGGCCAGTTTCTTCTGCAGCTGAGCCTGCATGGCCTCCAGGACGATTTGGGAGTTATCCCGCAGAAACAGATTGGTTGCCTCCACTGCAAACAATAACAAGGATTTAATTAGCCAAACAAAGAATAAGTAATATTAGGGTTCACTCACGCAAAATACGGTTGTTGTTGAAGGCCCCTGAAATGCTCATCTTCACATCCTTCACATCCAGCACCAGGCTCAGGGCATCGATATGCAGATATTTTCCTCCCTTAGCCGCGGGCCTCGATGTCTTGCCAGTGAGGTCTGCACTCACCCCCTCGAAGTTGGCGTGGAAGTCACCCCCGCCGGAGGCAGGCAGGATCAACAGGACCCCGGAGCTCGTGTACTTCGCCTCGATCTTCAGCTTCGGCATCACGATCTTGGCCTTGAAGGGCTCGCTGCCATCGCTCAGCTTGAGGGACTTCACCTGGAAGTTGCTGGCCCCGAAGGCCTCCATGTTCTTCAGAGTGATCTTATAGCCCTGAGGACCCTCCGTTAGTTGAAGGGCCAACGTATCCATTTTGAAGGGCTCCACAGAGGGCAGCTGGAAAGGTCCAAATATAAATAAAAATCAAGTCAAGATAAGTCAGTTGACTTTATGTAACAGGGCATGAGACCTGATAAACTTTAAAAACAAATAGAAAACATACTAATCATCAAAGAGTTCTTTATTATTTTTAAAATGGATTAAATAGGGTAAAGAGTTTTGTTAACAAACAGTATTAAAACCAATATATCCTAAATTAAAGGTTTTCGGCTGTATTGCCTCACTGTGCAGAGACCACTTCCGCAGCTTTCCCCGCGAAATCTATCATTATGCAAGTCGGAAAGTCCCAGTGACTTCCATTTGATTTGCATCTTATGCAACTGCAACTCGTTTTCATAGTAAACGCACCGAAAGAAAGCCAAACGAGAGGTGCAAAAACGAATGCCCCAAGGGAGGGAGTTACTCACCTGGATTTCGGGAATTCCATCGGCCAGGTAGGGCTTCAAGTGTTCAATGGCTCCAATGAAGCAGTCTACCAACTTTGGGTCATCCCTGCGGCATTGTTTGATATAGGCGGCTGCAATGAATGAATTAATTAATTAAATAAAGAAAATAAAGTTTGTAGCACTCATTGAGTGCCTTTTTGAATATACATTGACTAAGAAACCATATTCTTTGCTCAGGCATTCCCCTTCATGTATATTTCTTAAACTTCAAACTTTGTTAAAAAAATATTAAATAATAATAAAAACAAATACATATCAAAGTATAACTTTCTTTTATGCAAATGCTTTTTGAGTTATACCTAAGTATTTCTTTCGTATAGTCGGATCACTGCGCAGTCGGAAGATAAACACTCAGAAGTGTCAACAAAGTATGAGATCAACATCAACCGCAAATTCAATTCCTGTAAAGTTCATCGACTCTGCAGACGAGCTTAAAAACAACTCCAAGACGCCGTGGCCTTCAAGCCAAAGCCCCAACCGCGATCGAGATTTCGATTTCGATTTCGGTTTAGTTTTCGGTTTCGATGGCAAGGTTGTCGCTTGATCGAGAAGTGCAGCACTAGAACCTGTTGTCGCCGCAATTCTGTGGCACATGACACACATATTGACGGCTACGCCGGTGGTTATGGCTGGTTTATCATTATAGGTACCATTATGCCCGGGCGATTTAATTAGCGGCATTCGACGGCAAGGCGAGCTGCAGCGGGAGCGATTAAAATTTCAAGTTGAAGGCTGTTCAACGGCCACGGTTGGTGTTAATTAAATATGGATTTGGTTCAAACTCTGCATTTTGAGTGCTTACATTCGAGCCTCAGGTCTTCGAGTGCGATGCGGAAGCGAATCTTTGTTGGCTCTCGTGGGCTCATTGTCCCCCTTTTCTGTGTTGCTTCGCTCATTTGTCTGACAAATCTGTGTCGCCTCACGCAATTAACACGTTATTGTGTTTTTTTTGTGGGACTGACAGCTGGTTAGACAGGGCAAACTTGACATTTGACATATTCCCGAAGATGTGATTGCATTCTAAGTCCAGCGAGCGTGAAAGTGCTAATTGCACTTACTCAGTCAGGGGACTCACTTAAACGGAGTTAATTGGGAGACGTTAGTTTAATACCCTGTAAAGTACTTGTAATGGGTTTTATATGAGATATTTTCTAAATTAAATCATTTGTGGCACGAGAGCTATCTTGAGTTTTACCTACTTAAGTGTTTACAAGGTAATCATTGTATACAGAAAATTTATAGATAGTAATGTATCTATTATTTTTCTATTGTTTTATGTGAATTTTTACTATTACAATTTCTAGCCAAGTGCATGTTCAACAAGTTCCTAATCACCTTAAACACTCTGCACGATTTCAGTAAACAAAATTGAAATATCTTTAGTTTGTTTTAGACCGATATTCATATTTGGTCAGAAAATCCAGTGAAATTTTAGAAAATTAGATAAGAAAAATATAAACGGTTTGAGTATAAATGTCACAAATAAATTGGGATATTTTGTACATATCTACCGACTAAAATTACAAAAAAATACTCCGGGTTAATTTGATCTTCAATATTTTTCCTAACACTGCAAGTAACGAGCTTCTTGTTTAATCTCCATAAATACACAATTAAATTGACATTTTTGTGACTTAATAAGATTTAAAAATATTTGTTTAACAAATCTTTTCAGGCCCATATTGGAACTGGCACTTGTGTCTAGACAGTCACATCATTTCCAATTTTTTCTTACTTTATTGTATACAATTTCCAGAAACACTATTCACTCCCAGCAATAAATTAAGTCCCAACTTACGGGTCTCGGCCTGCACCAGGAAGAGAGCTTGGAGCACAATCACAAGACACGCGGACTTGAGCATTTTCGTTAGGAATATCACTTGAGCTTAGCTTTAAAAACTAATAAGAATGTATGAAATACGAAGGCTAATTTATAGCAACCCGAACTAAGTAACAAAGTGATTCTAAGTGACCAAGTCTGAAGCTGAAGCTGGTCGAACGTCCGTTCACGCGAAGCTGAGAACGTAAACTGCGGACAAGTCGCCGGTCGATCGCCGATTTTAAAGCCTAGAGCCGCGGAAAGCAAAACGAGATGCAAACTCTAGTCCCGACGACGACGCCTGCGTTGGCAGAGATCTTCAACTCTGCCGATCTGGGTACAATACACATATATCCAGCAGCTAGTTGCGACGCGAGTGGCTTAGGTCCAGTGACTGACTGACCGACTGGGGCCCTCTCCTCGGCGTCTTCGGCTTCTGTGCAACTTCTTGGCTTGTTTGCCCAACTGTCGAGTGCTATTAACAGTAATTAAGCAATTCTACTTTCGCAATCGCCTGCCTGCGGAGATGCAGAGGTGCAGAATTCCCATCTATTCGAGCCCGATGAACTTCACCAAAAGCCAACCTTCCACAGCCAACCACAAGTGAGCCGTGAAGATAGACCTCAGATGTGATCAGGCCGAGGGATTAATGAATGAGCTCGAAGATAAACCCCAATCGTGGTTTGAAGGAAATTATCATGTTTAATTGCTCAGCTCAAGAACTGCAGTAATGAAACCTGCTTAGCAGAGCCTCTTTAAGTCCCATAAAACTTAAGATTCCCAGTGCTTCCTTTACTTGCGGAACCTTGAGTCGCACAGATTCTTTATCTTCTTGGAACCGTAACGAGGTAAGCTGGAAATATCGCCGCCTCTAATTAAAAATGTGTGTGACGCTTTAATTGTCCATTAGAATGAGATAATAGGATGTGTGCTTAAAAGGCAGGCCCAGGTTAGCGAAACCTGACTTTGCACTGCCCAGTATTAGCTAGAACAGCAAAAGACAGCGAATCTGTTGCTGCAAGTTAACAGGCGGCTTTGTAATGTGAAATCAAAAGACAAATCTATTTAATTGTAGTATAAAATTGTGTTTTAAAACAAATTACTTCAGGCGTTTTGTATTTATTTTTAATATAGAATAAGTTACTTCATTTGTGGCATCGCAATTGGCATACGACCTTTAAACTACTGACTTAGTCTTACAACTATTACCTGGATATTAAACATGTTTGCTTATTAATTAAAACTGCATCATCAAATAGAGTTTTTCTTCATCAGAATACCTTCCTCACGCAGTGCTGGGGATGAATTATTCATGGATCGAACTGGTTGGCAGCATAGATCCCATACGATCTTGATAGACCAGTCCCAATGGAATTATATAATTTCTAGAGAGTGACTAAGCTAATGTCTAGCAGCCCATTTCGCGGAAATACAAAGCCGTTTCGACTTCTGTATCTAAGCAGCATCTGCATCTCACACTAACATTATGGGAGTCGGTGTTACCTACATATTATTATAAATATTTACAATAGAATCGAATAATATACATGTTTATAGATAGTTTGACACGTGTTTCTTTGAATCGCGAAAAATACGGGTTATATATACGAGTTTTTCTCTGTGTGACAGAGTTCTGTAAGTACTTCGTTAGCCTATACTTTGCACTGCGATCGGAACGGACTGAACTCTTAAACTGTTTACAATGGCCCTGAACACAGACAAATAGAGCTATGGGGAAGTATCGGGCGATGTGAAGATGCCGATGGGAATGCTTATTTGTCGCACAAAGGCCTCTTTGCCGATTCTGAAGCCTGTCAGCACAATGTGGTTATAAATACACCGCAGTTTGTATCTGTATCTGCACAAAAGGCGGCTGAGAATAATGAGAAACGCTTAGAGGAAGGAAAACATTTTTCAAATCTCATTGTTTTTACGTCTGTTATTGTTTTTCTCAGTCGTCTCCACCTGACTTTGATTACTTGTTCACAGGGCGGTCATATTTTAATTGGACTTTCTTACTAATGTCATAATTATCAAAGTGACTAAGCTCGAGCGAGTAAGTGCAAAGTTCCTCGACACAAATACCAAATACAGGAATATTACCATATATTAAAAGCAAACTAAACTTGATATTTTAATCATGGAAATAACTTAATTTTCAGCAGATACAATTAACACAATTTATTCGCAAACGAGTTCTACAACATACTACTCATATAGTTTAGTTTCAGATGCACAAAATAACTTTCGATTTCTGTCTATCTTTGTTCACACAATTTGCACTCAATTAAGAGATATTAAGGCTTCTGCTTCCTTGTGGCCCAGAAACATGTCGTTCAACCCGATGGCCCGAAGGGACGGGGACTCGCTGTTGCATTCACAGTCGACTGATTTTCGGTTGACGTTGACCCATTCAGCACCAATCCGCCTTGACCTTCAGCCGAGTCATTGGCTCAGGGCCAAGTACCCGATTACACACGCAACCCAGTGTCTCTTGGCCAGCTTGTGTTGTTGCTTCTGTTGAGCCTTTCTTTTTAGGGGAATTCTAGGTTACCATTTGACTTAATCAGTGCTAAATTTAAAAATATTTTAAATATGCTATGGCAAAGGAACCAAGATAAAAGGACCCGAAAGGGGAAAAAAACTATTCATCTTTCTTCTGTCAACTAAATGTATACTATGAAATGTATCTAAGTATCTAAATTATGTTTCTTTAAAGCTGTAAAATATCCATGTTATTAAAGGTCTCCTGTTTATTTTAAATAATAAATGTTTTTTTGTTCAGAAAGTTTTTTAAAATAAAGAACTATCTTAAGCTTAAATTACATTACAGGGGTAAAACTACAAGTGTATGGTCTCATATCTTGTGTCACCTTGACTACTATCCAATCAACCAATATTTTAAATTGCCACGTTTGTTTATAATGCATGCTTTGGAACTAGCATGAATGCAAATCCAGCGCGTTCCAGCGAAACCTTGTAAGATTCTTGTTTAAATAATCAATATTTACATTTTTGAAAGGTGCGTAAGGTCTATCTTTTCAACAAATGTGAACATCAGTGCCAAAATACATTATCTACAGGATCCTTAAGAACCAATGGGTCTCGAATTTTAAGTTCGAGTACAAGAGCTTAAAGTCCTCCTTTAATTCTCTTTACTATTATTTGATTAAAGGCCTGTAGTATAAGTTTCTACATACAGTAACATAAGGCAACATATAAATAAATATATATTTATGTATATTAAAAAAATATATATGTATTTTGTTTTTTTTTGTAAGATCTTTAATCATAGTTCGTTGTCTATAGATTTTAAGTGTATATTGTTAATATACCCAAAGGTGTTTTTTAAGGCATTGTACACGTTTTATTGAATATATGTACTACCGACTTTTTTATCTACAAATATTATTAAACATTTGTTTATAGAGTTTAAACCCAAAAGTATAACTTTAAAAGATTGACCTTTTTCATTCTTTATTTAATTTACAATTAAATTAAATTTTTACTCAGCATGTAAAGTAAAGTAAAGTATATTACGGAACGTTTTCAGAGTATTATTAAGACTATCTGAATTTCTTGTGGCATACTTTCAGGCTGGACTCACAGTAGATGGCGACAAAATCGAACATGCCTTTTACTTCAATACCGGTTCAATCCGTACGGCTATTGAATGTACTGCTCTTACCTTCCAAATTAGTTTTTATTTACGTATAGGAAAATTTTTAATGTCAGATTTAAATTAAGCCCATCGAAAATGTTGTGTATAAAAGTGTATAATCTGATTCTTGGTTCTGAGATCTGTTTCATTTTGTCGGACTGTGTAATCGACATCCCTGAATCCCTGAAAAACTTATTTAAAAAATGTTCTTTAAATATCTTCTGGGGATTTAGATAACCCCTACTTTGCGTTGATGAATTTCACATTACCTAGAAGTTGCTCAACTTAGCTACGTCCCCCTACCGCCTTACACATTGTGAACACAGTATAACTTGCTAGAAAAGTACATATATATGTAATTATGAGACTTAACTATAGTTTTCTTACTCGTTATTTTATTGTTTTTTTGATTTTTAAGAAGAAATTAAAAATAGATTGAGATTGACTCCAACTGCTACCCATTCGAACGTTAGGTAATTTATAGGTCTGCCTCAAAAAAAACAATTATTTTCAACATTTATCTGTTCCTGGAAATTATTAAGAGCCCCCATAGCACACGACTCACGAGACGCTTCCACCTCAAGTGTACAATTTAAATGCAAAACGCACAATGGCCAATAATCGAAACGTTCCCGACAGCGCATAAAGTTCTCTGAACAGTTTTCAAAGACAATTGCATTTCGTACCGAGGGCTTGTCTGCATTTCATCAATACTTCGACTGGCAGAGCAAATAAATACTTCTGATTTATTAGGCTTAACACACTGGCCGCCTGGGACGGGTTCAATGGATGGACGGCCTGAATGGCCGGGTGATGAGTGCCCATTACCGCACTCGGCACTTGGTTCTAATCGCACGTCTTGACCTTTTGGCAGCAAGTGGAAGTGCGGCCCGCAGATGGGCCGAAGGGCAGAAGCAGTGAAACAGTGGGCTCAAACGGAGGAAAGCAAGGCACCGAGGCTAATCCCGGCTTGGAAAATCGCTAATGATGCCAAGCGGCTGGGATGATTCATGACAGCCTCATTACCGGGCTGCAA
>VNJR01011133.1:0-16461 GCA_008042585.1 Drosophila punjabiensis
CTTATTTATTTACCACTCAGGAGGCCCCAAGTCCATAAAGAGTTCGGCGACATCTTTGCAGCTGCTGATACTTCTTTGTACTTCCAAGTGTTCAGTTGCTTGCTCGAACTTTAACTATATCATGCTTAATGATTGCTTCTTGGTTTTCACGTAATTTAATTAGCTGATTGGTTTAATTTTCAGCTGTAAATTATTTTCTTTCGGGCCGCAGCAACAACAAAAGAAAACATTTGCAAAAACCACCCCCAGCCAATTTAGAGTGACCAGATGGGGGTGTCTTCAAAAAGTCGAAATTACGGGCATTCTTAACACTCCAAACATCAGCTACTTAATTGATTATATTGTTTTAATATTTATTTTACAAATATTTATATTAAGTATGAATAAATCATAGAAATTTCTTTAAATGTTAAAAATTACAAAAGTTTAAATTTTATGTAACTGCTGCACAAGGGTTAAGGGTAGTATAGTCTCAACGAAATGGCAACTCTTTCGGTTTGTTTATCTCATAAATTCAACAGTCTGGCAACTCTTCAGCACACACGTGCAGCTCCAGAGGAATTTTGTTTTAGTTGTTTTTTACTAGCTTAAAATAATTGTTATTAATTAATACAATGACGAACTTAGTGAAGAAAGAACCCCAAGAAGGGGGCAAGCATCAACTGCATAATGTGCGCTTCTACACAATAAAACCGCGTGGAATCACCAGTTTGGCATACAGCAAGCAGAGCAAGTGCCTTGCGTTGAGTCGGTAAATTATCACAAAAACCAAAGATAAGAGAAAAAGTACAGGATAATAACAAGATCTATCACCTTTCAGGGAAACACCCATCATTGAGCTATGGAATATGGAGTATACTCCCTACCTGGATCGCACCATTCACCTGCCGTCCGATGTTGCCGTGGAAGCCCTAGCTTGGGCCGGGAATCGCCTGTTTTCCGTGGATCTCTCGGGCCAACTGATTGAATGGGATGTGGTAAATCTAAAGCCACGCTACGAGCACTCGCCGACGGGCAATGCCCTCTGGTGCCTCGACGTAAATGCCGCGGAAACGGAGCTCGCCGTGGGCTCCGAGGAGGGTCACATCAATATCCTGAGCATCGAGAATGATGAACTCACCTACAAGTCGCTGTTCAACAAGCAGAAGGGTCGCGTCATCTGCCTGAAGTATGATAAGACGGGAAAGAAAATGGTAACCGGCACCGAGGGATGTGTCCGCATTTGGAACGTCCTCAAGGGAAACATTCTGCACACAATGACTCTGTCTGCCAGGGATGTCACTGTTTGGTCCCTGCTATTCCTATCCGATAATACCATCGTTGCCGGGGACTCGGCAGGACTTGTGACTGTTTGGAATGCTGACAATGCCACGCAGATCGACTGCAGTCGAGTCCTGGACAAAAACGTTTGCGCCTTGGCCGTAAACGAGAAGGAGGATCGCCTGGTTTGCAGCGGAATGCAGCCACCTCTGATACGCATTTTTAGCAAAACCCAAATCAAGCGAGAGGAATCCACCAGCGAACGCTGGGTCAAGTTTCTGCAGCGCGACGCCCACAAGCACTATGTAAAGTCCCTGGTGGTCATCAATGGCCGCATTGTTTCCGGTGGCCAGGATGGTATATTGACCATTACATCCAGCGAACGCACGCAGGCGCATCTCTCGCAGCATGCTCCCTTCCTCAAAGGATCGGTAGCATCGCTCTCGGTCAGTGAAAAGCTATTGCTTCTGCGGTATCCCCACAGCCTTCACCTGTGGCGTTTGGGTTCCGTGACTCCCGCTGACGAGGAGAAGAAGAAGAGGCAATGGAAGCAGCCAGTGGGTCATACGGAAGAGTTGCTGCTGGAGAATGCTCCGCAGAAACTACTTGAACTGAACGTGAAGGAGAAGAACTTTATTCAGGCCAGCGCCATATCACCGGATGCCCACTGGATCTGCTACTCCACCTTAAAGGAAGTGCGTCTTAGTCGTTTCAAGACCGATCCTCTGTCGGTAGAGCGTCTGGAGGATAGTTTTCCCTCGGAACTTCAGCCAGCCAGCCACATAATCTTCACCAAGCAGGGAAAATTGGCTTTACTGCATCCCCATAACAACCACCTGAATTGGTTTACCCTGAAAGAGGATCGCGTCATCTTCCAGAATAGCGTAGATTTGAGTGATCATTGCAAGAGCACCATCAGCCACCTGGTGGTTTCTTCCCGCGGCGAGTATCTGGTGGCAGGAACCTCCGATCACACTGTTGCCGTGTGGAAACTCCATGGGAATCAATACAAGCACCTTCTGAACTTGCCAAGGCATCGGGCCGCAACAACCGCTCTTTCGATGCACGAGGATCATCCCAAGGTTGTGGTGGCCTACGCCAATGGTCGGCTGGTGGAATACGATCTGGTCAAGCGGAGCTTCACTTGCGAAACGGATGAGTACCTGATACCGGACACAAAACACCACTGCATTACAGGGATCAGTTTGGATCCCAGAAATCCCAATATATTCCTTGTCAACACCGAAAATAATTTGTATGTTTTGGAGAGGAATCAGCAAGCGGAGCAGGATGACTACGTAGTCAACAACAAAGCCAAGAGGCTATCAAAGGATAATCGATCTTCGGTTTCAGCGAGCTCAAAGAGTTTGGTTCTAAAGACTGAACTGCCACGTCAGGTAAGATCTGGAGAGTGCTGCCTTGATTTTAAAGCAAACACAACATAGGCATACGTCTTTTATTTCATTTTGCAATTTCCTTCATCCCTTTCTGCATGCATTAATTCAGACATTTTTACCCATTACTTGCAACGGATTTCTCACCTCTATTTTCGCCTCCTTTTTTGCTTGCAGCACCTGGTGCACGTGTCCCGGCTGAGCTCTAACGAACTTGTCAACGTCAGCATTTCGATAAACAATCTGTTGGCTCCGTTGCCGCCGCCGTTCCAGCGGAAGAAGTTCGGTGCCTCGTAAACAGGATGAGGATGGAATTTCTGGCGGATGGATGAATGAAGGGCCTTCGCTTAGGTTTACCCAGTAGTTTCCACTTAGTTACCAAATAAAATCAAAAGTAGAAAACAAAGGTGGAGTGAATGGATGGATGGATGGATTGTTGCAAGGCCCGCGGCTCGCACTCGGCAGCATTCGCAGGGAAATTTGTCAAATGTATTGCCAAAAATTTGTCTCCGCCAGCGTCAACGACGACGACAATGCCTCCTGCTTCCCCCTTTACTCCCCCCCGGATTTTTTCAAGGGGTCTCTCTACGTGGATTGTGCAACATTTCGTTTCGTTTCGTTTTGTGTCGCCGGCATTTACTGTAATTGTTGTTGCTGTTATTTTTTGGTTTTACACTGTCTAGCCAATGTCTAGACAAGTGCATACCACACAGACAGTCGAAAACACACGCACACAGACACACACACACGGAGAGAGAAGGCGGCCTTTGAGGGGGAGTGGCCCCTGGGGGTGCCGTCGATGCACAATTCAACTTTTAGCTCAAAAACTCATTGCCCGGCTGGGTCTGCCGCTGCTCCTGCTCCTCCACCAAATTGTGGGCACACGTGGGCGGCAAGCGGCATGCGGCGGGCGGACAAAAAAGTATCCTGCAGCCATATTCGAATGCCAGCAGAGGCTTTTACTCGGGCTGGGTCATGACCACTCTCGGATCAGAAAGGTGATTAAAACTTTGCATTCGCAGCGAGTAACTTTCGCATCTGATGGATTGCCACATCACAAGAATTATAATAGATTTATAGTATTAAAAACAAAACTCATTTTGGCAATTGTTCAGCGCTTATGAATATAATGTGATCCCTGGACTTGGTGGGATTTATCTAAAAATCAACTATTTTAAATGAGTAAAAAAGTCTTGCTTTAAGCTAGTAATTTTTTTCATTTCAAATCTAGATTTATATTTATTAATATGTTATATTATCTAGATTATAAAGTGTTTTTATTAAAACCAATAACTAGGATATACTTTCATACCTTACATTCTTTATTTTACTCCTTAAAATTGGTAATAAAATAATTATTAAAAATATATTTGAATCACTGTTAACTGCCATGAGTTTAAAATATAAAAATTAATTTTAAATATGGTACATTTATCCATAAAATTAAATATTTGCAACTACATCTAGATATTACCTAACGTAAATTATGAAAAGAAAGACATGGTTTCAATGTCTTCTGATATAAAAAAGATTTTTAAAACTTCATATATCAATATTTTTCTATTTAAAATATCAAAAACTGTTTTTTTATATTTCAACCTCTAATTCTGAGTATAGATTTGTGCATGTAAATAAAAACTTAACTTAGATGTTTATAAAAAAGGTTATACATATATAATATTTTAAATGTCATAATAAGAGCATTCTCTTCTCGGCTTTTCCAGACTTCCAAACTTCCATCTTGTCATGTGCATTGCGCTGTGCAATTCTTTTTTCGGACCTTTGTTTTTTCCTTATTTGCACACAGATTTTTCGGCCAGGAGGAAAAGCGCCTGGCCATGCCATCCATCCCTTCCGTTTGGTAACTTTTGTCCCGATCCTGACCATAACCGAGCGACTGACTGACTGCCTGGCTGGCTGCCTGGCTGGTTGGCTGCGGTTGCGGGGGCGTCTGTGTGTCATTTTCCGAGCGGGCGACAGTTTTCGCAATGCAAAGCAAGTGGCGAACAGACATGAATAATGAGTGAATCGGGGCGAAATATTCAAACTAACCGTACACAAACTCTAAATGCACATATAACGCATACGCAACGTATGCCAATTTGGCTGGAATACACTTGTGCCCAAACCCACAAGGATCCACCGAATCCACCGGATCCACCCTTGGGCGCTTTTGTCGGCATTAAAACTCACTTAGCCGTTGAAAGGCGTTGGACGGGCCGCGGCAGGAGTTGGGCGTTGGGAGTTGGGAAAAAGTTATGCAAACTACGCAATGCAAACTACGTAGAAAAGTCGGGCTGCAGCAAATAGTCAAAGGAAGAAGTCCTGAGAGTCTGCCAAAGAAGTCTAGACAGGCAATGGGCGAAACTTTGGCGGTGGCGAGAGCAAGAAAGAAAAAAAAGGAAGAAGTTTATTCCGCAAAAGACATGGAAGTCGCGCCACAGTCGAAGGAAGGAAGGTGTGTGGCGGCGTAGAACGAAAATGGTTAAGGAACAATGCCTCAAATTGACATTTAATTGGTTTGCAAATTAGCCAAGAAACGAAGAAAGAACGGAAGCCATGTTCGCATGGGAATTTTCACCTCAATTGCACCTTTCACCCTCGACTATTCAGGGATGCAAAGCGGTTTCGCATTCAAGAGGAATTAAATAATTTTTAGATGTCCAAAAGAGAATCTAAATGGTTTTACAATGTTTATTATGGTTGTAAACTTATTTTTAATTTATAAAAATTAAATAAGCATAGCTTATGGGCTTTTTTGTTACTAATTAATACTTATTAACAGTTTTGTTTCAAAACCTGCCCTTTTTAATTTTGTTTAGCAAATCAAAAGAAACTCCTATCATATAATTTACAGACGCTCATGAAGGTAATTTAATACCTTTAAATAATTAATTAAGTGTAATATTTGATTTAAAAAACTCAGTGAAAAGATAGAGCAATGCACTTGCTCCTTTTTTTTTGCATCCCTGTAGCTGCATGCCCCAAACTGCTGTTTGGCTGCAACCTCAACCGATACGAGGTGCTAATAAACAAGGACTCTTGCTGGCTAAATTACAGCCGCTAATGAATGAAATAGGATAAAGCTTAATTTGCATTTAATAATATTAACGCTTGCGATGGAGAGAGAGGAGAGTGGAGGGGGATGAGCGGAGTGCTCGGTGGTGCTAATTGAGGGGTGCGTGTGGGTTCGGGGGTAAATGCTCGCATCAGCATAAATCGCATGCGGTTGTCATGGCAGTGGAGAGAGGACAACCAACTCAAGTCTAGACAGGGATCCATGGGATGCAACAGCAACAGCAGCAGGAGCAGCAGCTGAAGCGACGGCGGCAGTCCAGAGGACAATGTAAGGACAAACGTGTCCTGTCTGTCTGGCAATGGCGGGGGTCAAAAGTGCGGAGGCGATGAGGTTTTCAAGGGGTAACTGCGCCCTTGTCTGAGGCATCGTAACTTTTGGCTCAACACAAAACTTGATTGAATTTTATGCTCGCCGGCAACAACAATGAAAGAAAAGCAATGGAGGAAAGCCAGGCACTTAATTGGTCTGAAGGAAAACTCTTTTCGGGGGCAGCCGCAACAAAAACACAATATTAATGAAACTGCAGCTGTGCAGGTAATGACCATCGCTGAAAGGTCAACCGGGGAACTGAGAGCCGCCGGAGTTAGGAGCTCAAGTGGCTTTGGGTTCATCAAAAGCAACTTTATGAGTACCAAATGTTTTTTATTTTAATGTATTTTATTTTTTTGTCTTGTTCGTCATTTTCATTCATTGTCATACCAAGAGCAGTTGGAAAAAATGATATAAAAATATTAATACAGATAATTTGATCAAATTTGTCGAGTTTATTGTTTACTTGATTAAAGCATGCCGAAATGTAGTTTGAATAACTATTTAAAATATAAATTACTGTAGAAAACTATTATTTTAAATATTTGAATACAATTTTATAACTTTTTTAAAATCACATTTAAAAAAAAAGCAGAAAAGGTAATATAATTATTATGGTAATTATATATTTATATTTTGTTTTATAAGGCTTTATTACAGTTAAAGATTAAGGTACTAGCTCGAGTAATCTAATTCCATTGTATAGATATATATTTCGTATAATTCCTAGTTATTTAATTTCTATAAAAATCATATTTCTCGATTCTTTCGATTATGATTGTCAAAAAGTACAGGAAGTCCTTTTTTGTAGAGCTTTTAGGGGCGACAGGAAAACGTTCATTGAATTTTGTCCTTCGCTGGGTTGCCAAAGGACAAATGCACAATAAAGCAAGATACATTGAACGGGGGCAGCGGACAAACTACCAAGAGGGGAGTGGAATGTGGAAATAAGGAATTGTGAGAGGAACTTCGTTCAGCTGGGCGTCGCGACGCCCACACAAACAGAAACAATTTGATATGCTTGACGCTTCTTCCTGGCAAGTTTTGCAGTTTCATTGCACTCGACTCGACTCGACTCAACGACGAGTGCAATGTCATCCAGTCACATCCTCCGGTAGCTATCCCTGCTCCTTGGAAAATCCAGCCAGGAGTCAACTTGTCAGCCGGCAACTACAATTTACGAGCATTTTCACAGCGCTAGCAGCTACTTTGCAGCGCTTCGATTTTCATTGCATGCTTTTTGGGGCGGCAAATGAAGAGAGAGAGAAAGAGAGAGAGAGACAGAGAGCAGGAGAATTTTCCTCCTTCGTCGCTTTTATTGGTGTTGGTGGAGAGTCCTTGGCAATTGCATTTTATTTCCCGCTGGATTTGGCTTAAGTCTTAAAGTGTTCCCCCATGAATTTCAGATAGCTTGTCTGTTAAAACCACCGACCTTAACAGTACTCTGTGGGAGTTAACCCACTGAGGCTAAATGGGGTCTTGAGATATTTATAAGTATTATAATACATTATTTTTATATTATTTGTTTATAATATTTATGTTATTATATTATTATATTCTACTTCTTATACATTATAATATTTATATTTATTATATTAGTAAAAACTAACTAGTACAAACATTTTTATTGTCTTGCAAATGACACAAAACATAAAATTTTTCAGCTTCATCAAATAATATTTAACATTTAAAGCTGATTTATTATATTAATCTTAATTTAACTTTTTTATAAAATAAAACTTTAATTTTTAGGTAAAAAAAATTACTTTAAAATATTTTTTCTTATTTATTTCAGTTGAAAAGAAAAGACTACGCACTAACCGTGTTATTTTCCCTAGTTATCTTAATTGCTGTTAGCGGCTTTCTTGTTGTTGGCTTTGTTACTAGATTTATGCATAATGTGACCAGCGTCATAATGTTCATAAACATCATTACGTTTTTTTTGCCGCTCCTGTTGCTGTTTTTGTTCTTGTTGTTAATGTGGCGCTTCTGCGGTTTACAGATTATAATGAGAGCAACACTACATGTGTTAAAGTTCAGCTGAGTCGACTTTGAGCTGCTCTTTAAATTTATGAAAAATCGTATTTGAACAGCAAAAAATTTAGGGAATTTAAAATGTAAGCCAGAATACCTAAAAAATAATAATAAATATTAGTTACTTAAAAAGAAAAGTTTTTGAAGAAAACTAAGAACGTAGTTTTTTAAAGATATGGACTGATTTAAACCTAAATTAACTAAGAATCTTCAAGATTTGTGTGCTGTATTTATTGAAAGAATAAAAAAAAAAACTTAAATAAAAAAAGGAAAAGTAATAATAAAAAAATGTACATGCCCCGGGTGAGGCTCGAACTCACGACCTTAAGATTATGAGACTTACGCGCTGCCAACTGCGCCACCGAGGCCTTGATAATACCCAGATTCTAGGTAAGTAAAGTATCTCAGGTGTGCTAACCGAGGATTTCAGTCTAAATTCGTTTCGCTATACAAATAAAGGTCCCTGGCAGATAACCTACGACAATAAGCCACACCTGAGCTCGAAATCAGAAGCTTGAAAATATATATATATATAGGGTGTCCAATGCTAAAAAGGGCCTATTAAAAGCGAACCACAGGCCCAGAACCGCAGCTAGAAAAAACCATCATAAAGTAGCAAACCGCCACTGTTGTTGTTGTGTGTGATTTTTGTGTACGCGCTTCGCTTCGCAAGTTGCAACCACAATTTAATTAAGCCAACAGCAACCGCCCAGAAAGCAGGAGACGGGGGGCAGGCAGTCTGATGGAAGGAAGGCGGAGGGGACTTGGCAATGACGGTGTCCAGGAACTGTGGCAGGGGGCCTGGAAGATTGGACAACATTAGCATTGGCAACAATGTTGTTGATGTCAGGGCAATGTGTTTACTTTCTAGCACAGAGTGCACTCAGCGAAAATATCAAGGGGAGATCTTAATTAAATAAGTGTTTTTTTTAATATAAATTAAGGGATGCTGTTTAAAGATATTATATTTGAAGTGTAGTTTAATTAGGTCACATAAATATTTTTATCTATTGAGATACACAAAATATTTAGGATATTTAGTGTTTTTATAAGGATTATATAAAAATTGTATAAATAAAACAGAAAAAAACTATTTTATAGGTACAAAGAAATTAATAAGAATAATGATATTAAGAGTTAAAAATGTTTAAAATCAATGCAAAACATTTTATAAAGTTTTAACAGTTTTATTTTCATATTAAAAGTATTAAAAGAAGTTCATCAATTTTAAATAGAGATTTGATTTTACAAAACATTTAAAAATGTATAAATTTAACACAAAAACTTTAATTTAAATATCAAATTTAAGCATAATTCACACTTTATTTTCCCCAGTGCATGCCCATGTCCAGAAGTGACCATGTCCGGACCAGGCTATCACTTTAATAGACACGTTCTCATGTGGCCAGCGCTTCCTTCCCGCTCTCCAAGCCCCCCGTAACCCCTTGCCGTCCATATTTTTTTTTTGAAAAGCTACTCGGCGGCGCCTCCTCGAGTGACCGCAAACGGAAAATGTGGAAAATGACTTGTCGCTGTTTTCCCAGCGTTGTTGTTGTGGCCTGTTCTGGTTGCCCACTTGTTGTGCCTCCCTTCCCTCTTTTTCCCCTGTTTTCCCTCTAGTTTTTCCATGGTTTTCCAGCTCGTTGTTGTAATAATTTGATTAAATTGAACGCTTTAAGTGATTTGCATTTTAAATTTCAATCAATATGACGTGACTGCCAGTTGAGGCTGCTGCAACAGCAGCGGGACAGGATGCAACTGCCAAGGCGAGACTACGAGGAGGGAGAGGGGAGGAGAGGAAGTCTCTGTCTGGTCAACTGGCGCCAGGATAGCGCTCTAATGATGCACAACCGTCAACGGGTTCTCACTGGGCTTCTTCGTCTCTGTTTTCTCCCCACCTCTTTACTAAATTTTTTATTCTAGTGGAAAAAAATGAAGCAAAAGTTGGCGCCAAAGTCAGGGTCAGTTTTAAAACTAAGTTTGTAAGGATAAGAAATCAATACTCGTGAATTTTGTATAATTAATTTGGCCTTTTAACTTGGAGTATACGTGGTAGATATCCTTAATAAAAATGGTTTATTAGATAAAAATTTAGGTTTGGGGATTATTTCAAAAACATATAGCTATCTTGAGAAAACACCAGGCAGAAATGCTAATCCTAGATCCTAGACCTAGACCTCTTATGGTACCTGTATAGACATATGATATAATATTCTTGGCTTAGACTTACCCAAGTAGGTGAAACACAGTTATACTTCTTTATCGATGCTTAGTTCCTTCCTTATTTTCTTGGTAAGTAAATCAATAAATGGCATTGGGCTTTTGGATTTGTTTCAGTTTCTTCTTTGACAAAGCAAGCCTCGTTTGGGTTATCCAGAAGTGTTGCATTGATAAGGTGATATTTTTGGGGTTCAAGGGTTATCACTATCACAATCACTATAGATGTCAACGAAGAGACGGCCGCAGATAGAATGAGGTCAGTGCAAGGATGGTGCCTCTATTTATAGTCTCTGAGTGCGGGGAAACATTGAGAAAGTGAGAGGGAGATATAGATAGAGATACAGAGAGTGAGAGAGTAATCTCTAGATATTTACAGAGATAGTAAGATATACCTCTAGAGATGCACAGAGAGAGATAGAGAAAACTAGAGAGATATGGGACGAGAATTAGACTGGAAGATAGCGAGAAAACGGAAAATAGAGAGAGACTTAGAGAAGCAGACAGAAAGAGAGAAATAGAGAGAGAGAGACAGAAAGAAATATTTCTTGATACAATTAAATAATTGTATCACGGAAGATACAGAAAGAGAAAGAAGTAGAGAGAGAAAGAAGAAGAAGAAGAAGGAGAGTGAGAAAGATAAAGAGAAAAAGGGAGATAGAGATAAAGAGAAAGAGAGAACGACAAAAAGAAAGATTGAAAGAACTAATGATATCGAGAGAAACAGATAGAGGGACACAAGTATTGAGATCGAAAGGAAGATAGAGAATGAGAGAGAAAGAGAGAGAGAGAGAGAGAGAAGGAGAGAGAGGGAGGGAGAAAGAAAGAATTAGAGCAAGATCTATGTATTGCAATCACAATATACAACACCGACTCCAGTACATATTACGTATACGTGATGACCTTACATCACGTATACGCACCGTTGCGCAGGCAGAAAAGCAACGTGCTATAAAAATTAGTAAGAACTCTTTCTTTTAAGGGCTTTTCGGTCCACAATAATAACAACAACAACAACAACAACCGAGCATAATAATAATTGCCAGAAATGCACTGAATAACCATTCCCCCTCATCATAATATCGCTGGGCTCAACAATAAAACAGCACCATCAAATTACTGCCAATGTGCAGTGATCCAAGGATCCTTGGCAGTTGAGGCATTCAGCTCCTTTAGTTTTTAGTTTCGCTGATTGCATTTTCCACGTCAATGTGGGACGCGACGGGATGTTGTTGTAGTTGCGCCGTCGCATAAAGTGCAGTTCTTTATTGTAATTATGTATTATTGTTGTTAGGAGGCTGGATGTAGCTGCTTCTGCGAAGGCACTGGGGAAAATGATGGCAAGGAAAATGTCTACTTTAATTAGAGTAACTTTTAAAGTAATATTATTAACTTTCAAGATGAGTGCGAAATATTTTATTTAATCATAAAACTCATATTTAGAGATGGCATATCATTCTATAAATATTTATTATAATTTTGGAATCCTTAAAAAGGTTTCTCTTTAATCCCCTCTGTATATTTTGTACCCAGAATTTACTCTTCTTCTTTTTTAGTGCACTTTCATCACCAAGTTTGCTTAGTTTTCTCTCCAGGTTTATTTTGTTTTTTGTGTCCCGGCATTGTTCTTAGTCAGCCATCGCCGCCGTAGTCGTCGTCGCCATCGTCGTCGTCGTCGCCGTCTGGCAGTTTCCTGCGCCTGCATCTTGCAGTGGCAACTTCCTGATTTTCCCAACCGCACCGCCTACCCCTCCGCCGTTGCACCGCCCGTTGTGCATTATATTTGCCGAAATGCAAAGTCTAAGGACTTTCGTCTGAGTGGATTTTTTGCCTGGCAGCTCCTTCCACAGCTCCATCATCATCATCAGCAGCAGCAGCAGTAGCAGCCGCTTCCTCTGGCCTCCTCCTTATTTTTTTTTTTTTTGTTTTCTAATTCATGCAATTTTCACATTGCAAAATTTTCTTATATATTTTTTTGGGCCAGGCGTTACTTTTCCGAGGTTTTGGTTTCGTTTTGAGAGTGAAAGACTTTTCAGCGGTTGCTCGCTCATTGTTATTTTCGCGGAGACAGGGAGTGAGAGTGTGAGGGAGCGAGGAGGATCGTCTGAGGTTGAGGGCGAATGATTCAGATATGGTCTGAAAATAGACCAAGAATCCCCACACATAGATCCCATCCTCGAGAACAGAGAGGAGCACAGTGTGCTTCTTAATTTGCACTCCTTTTAGCTCCATTCCTTTTCCTTTTGTGATGATTTTGGCAGAGGCTTTGTTTTGTCTCGGGAATATTTTTGATTTCTGGGATCTTGTTGTGGAGTGAATTTAGAATTATAAATAATGTTATTTTATAAACAACTCTACCAATAGAAATAGAGTTTTTAAAGCCAAGACTTAACATAAAAAATTAAATTGAAAGGATAAGCATTAATCTTAATACAAAGCATCAGCTGAAAGTTTATTTGGGTTTCATATAGAGGACATACTCCTTGGTCATAAATATATTAAGTCAAAAATGTAATCTACTGTTTATATATTCTAACAATTTAATTAAATAACCAATTATATGACCAACTATTCTCTTGTATATTGCTTCAAATATTTAAATAGAAAACCTTTTAATTTCATAGAAAGCACCCTGGTAGAGCATTCCCCATTCGACTCTCCCACAAAACCAAATTTTATATTTTTGTTTTTACCCTTTTGGCGCTCCGCTCAATCGCCCCCTGCCGGCACCATTATTTGTGCAACAATTCCGCAACATTCTTATTCTCTATTGGAATAAAAATTATGCTGCCGCTGTGTGTTTTGTGTTGTTCGTCCTGCTCTACCCCACTGACGGGGTATATTTTTGGACCCGCTTGTTATGTTCGCATCTCTCCCGAAGAGGATGGCGAAAGAAAATAATGAGCAGAGGGCCAGACAGGCGGTCAGACGGAGACGGGGACGGAGACGGAGACGGAGACTAGGCGCTCTCGATCCTCGAAGAGCAAAAACATTACTTTGCGACGGCCCTTCGGAGATTGAAGATTTGGAGAGTGGAGACATTGCGAAAGTGGCGAGGGAAAGTACGGGAAAATTCGGGGAGTGGAGAGGCGGAGTGAAGGCACTTTTCACGCTTGATTTTCATGTGGCCGTTGTTGCAAAAACAGATGAAGAAAATGCTTTTCAATTTATTTTTAAGTACAAAAATAATTTTGCTATTTTCTTGACTTCTTGTTTTGTTTCTTTTGTATTTTCTTTTTTTTTGCGTATGTTTTGTGTGTGTCTTGTGAGCGGTAAAAATAAAAGGCACGCCTGTCGCCAGACCCCCGTCTATATCCCAGACAACTGTAGGGATATATATTGTCTATATAGACGACGACGCCGCCGCCGCTGCCGGGCCTCGGAGTCTGCGAGTGTGCGAAATGTGTGAAATATTGGAGACAAACGGGCAATTTTTATGTTAGCTGCGATATCGGCAAAAAAATCGCATTTAGTTCAGTGCGGCGCAGGTTGGCGGCTAGATCGGATCGTTATATAGTTATATATTCCATGCGTACAAATACATGTGACGAATGGTAACGGGAATTACCGACACAAGCGTGCAATCAACAATAGTTAACAGTTAATCAGTGGCTCTCCGCGGTGTGTTACATTTTTTTCACTTTTTTTCTCAAGTACAAAAAGGAAAAACCTATAAATAATTATCAGAAATAACCTAAAATAATAATAATAAATAAGCAAATGATGCGAAAGTGATTGGGAGAGAAAGAGAGATATATATAGAGAGAGAGAGAGAGAAGGAGAGTTGCAGCGCAAATACTTGGTTGTCATGTGTGAAATTCCTCGATTAGTGTGCTCGATATTTTCGGCGTGACACGCGGTCGCGAGTCGTGCGTGAAGTCGTAGAATTGTGACGCGATCGGAGGACACACTTCTCTTCGTTTTTTGGGTGAAAGGAAAGCAAAGAAAAAGAAAATACATTTTTCCTGGGCCGGAGGAATTCCTTGAATTTACGTTTGCTCAATGTCAAATCTGGTATGTCCACGTATCACACACACACATACTCGCTTATCTGGGAAATGCAAATGCCAATGCTCGAATTTTTTTGGGTGCTTTTATCGATAACAGCGCCGGCTGTCGATTACATGCAAATTCCTGGGTTTTCCCGCTTTCCCCTCCTCCTTCGCGAATGCTCCTCTAAGCACTCTGTGGAAATTGAAAATAAATGTTTTCGATTCTTTTTTGTTGTTGGCCGGCACGAAAATAAATACAAGAATTTAGCGTTTTGTTTAAAAATAAACTGGAATGTGTTTGAATTAGATGAAAATGCTTATGTTGAGAGCTCTCCACCGGTTGTTGTTCTTGTTATTATTGTTGTTGCTGCATATTGTTATTGTTATTTTTATTGCTATATGGTGTTATTTCATGACTTTCATGGGGATGAAGTGGCTTTTGATATGCTGAATCGCAATTTTCAATTGATTCAATCATTGAATTTGTAAAGAGGAATGAAGCTATTGGAATTCATACGAAAATAGAGCTATGAGAAATTACAAATTCTTTGTTTTTGTTGATATTATCAGTGTTTTGAATGTTAAAAGTTAATATAAATAACTCATTGGGATTTTGTTTTTATTTTTTTATTCAAAGCTGGCCAGTTTTAACTCATAAGAAATTCCTTAATCAACTTGACTTAAATAAAAATATACTTTCAAGCTCTTTAATTTCTTGTTTAAGTAATTGTTCCATAGCTTAAGAACAAATTCAACTATCCTATACCATTAGGGATATGTTAAATAGTTTTTTATATTTATTGCCAGCAACATACAGTCCATTAAGATACGAATACCTTTATTTTTATATTCAGCTGCAACGGGCAGTTTATTTTATTTGCAACATTCCTTCGGCCCGAATTGACTTTGTATGGTAATTTCTCTTTATGCAATCCCGGACCCGTACCTTTCATTCGCCTGGCATTCGTAGGCCAGATGGTGCCAGCAAAAAAAAAAAAAAAAAAAGAGGCCTAAACAAACTCTGTCTCAAAATGATCTTGACTCACGCGAGGCTTTTGTTTGGGGTCTGCTGTTGGACAGCAGAAAACACTTGTCAGCACTTTATGGCCGCATTTGTGGGCTCGTTTTTGTTTTGCATTTTGCATTTAGCATTTTGGATTTACGTTGTTCGCTCTTTTTCTTTTTTTTTATTAATTATGACTCGGAGTCGCAGATCGTGTTTTTATGGCAAACATAAATTTCGACTTAAGGTCCGTGGACTGAGGCAAACGGAGGGACTCAGATGGGGAGAATGAAGAGGCAATCAAATAAATTGCCACGGCCCAAGAGGAATCCGAAAAGGGGAAACAGTAGCTGCAGTCGAGTGTTTCTTTTGCCGTCTCCTGCTCCTCCTCCTTCTCTGCCTGTCTGTCTGTCTGTCTGGGCAACGAAAGCAGATCAAACACAAACACTAAAGCAAAGGTTGTTAATGATTATGATGGCGATCATGGCGAAGCTATAGCAGGATGATGACGATCGCCTCAGACACTTGAAAGGAATTTCAATAAAGGAGACCAAAAAAATTAAAAAAGAAAGAAATAAGAAGACAAGGGACAAACAACAGAATCAGACAACAGACGGGACACGGCGGAGATGAGGAGTAGGATCGGGATGATGCTGATGCAGAAGTTGGTGTTGATGAGGATGATTCGTCTCCACAATCCATCTTGATGCCGTTGTTGTGTTTCGCGGCATCAATCTGTCTCTGACACATTGGGGTGCAACATTGTTGGTGCATTATCATAAAAATCCAAAAAAATGGGGAGGGCAACTCATATGGAGCGAGACTGAAAAGACCATTAAACTGAATAAAAGAGATAAGGCTGGGTCCTTTAATCTCAAGAAATAAGAATAGGTTTTTATAAGGAAAAGTAAATATTTTTTTTTTACATTTATAGTTATAAATAAATAGGCCTTATTATACTTTAAAAAGACAATACAGTTAAAATATTTTTAAGACTGTTTAATTATTATATAAATATGTCAGAGATATAAGGAAAACAAAGTTAATATCAGCATTTTTATACCCTTGCAGGGTATTATAATTTCAGTCAGAAGTTTGCAACGCAGTGAAGGAGTCATCTCCGACCCTATAAAGTATATATATTCTTGATCAGCATCAACAGCCGAGTCGATC
>VNJR01011135.1:0-17739 GCA_008042585.1 Drosophila punjabiensis
TCTGACGCACATCAGTCTCCTGCTGCTGCAGCTTGTGCACATTGGCCAAGTGCTCGATTATTTCCGACTTGCACTTCATGCGCTCCTGTTCGGCCTTCTCCCACTGGCGGTGCTCCTTGAGCACATCCCTCTTGGCGGCGGCCAGCTCCTGCTTGAGCTCCTCGATCCGAGCCTCGCGCTGGCGCGTTTCCTCCTGTGACGATTTCAGCAGCCGCTGAGATTCCTCGTTAGCATTTTGGGCCTTCTTAATGCGGTCCTCTGTTAGCTCCATGCGGCGGGCCAGTAGCTTTTTCTCCGAGAGAGCCTCCTCCAGCTGCTTCTCCACCTTCCAAAGCGACAAATTAGCTGTACGCGCCGCCTGACGCTCCACAATCATCTGCTCCCGCACGGCAGCCAGCTTATCCTCCAGCTTCTCGTTCTGACGCTCGAGCATATCGCCAACGGTCTCGGTTCCCGGCTTACGCGCGGAGTGCGACTTGGTAGGCGAGAGACTCTGCTCGTTAAACCGTTCTAGCATCTGCTCCAGCTTGGTGACCAGCGCCTGCAGTTGATCGGCACGGCCCTTCTGATGAATCTCGCTCTCCTTGGCTGCCTCCAAGTCGGCACGGAGTTGGTCTTCGATAACGTTTAGTTCGGTCAGAGAGCCAGGTGCTGTTTCGTATGGCGAGGCATGGGAAGCCAGCGAGGACTCAGCTAGTTGGCAACGGCACTCGACGAGCTAAGTTTTATTGGATGTTAAGAAAAAATAAAGAATTTATAAAGATGGGATTCATTCGATTTGTTAGGTTTAAAACAATTAAATTTGTTGTGCTTCTATTTAAGTTTCAGGGACTCAATTTACTGGCAATCTTTTTTAATTAAATATTTAGGCACATTCTGTGATTATAATAGATTTTAAGTAGAAATAAATGGTTTAAAACGGATTTAATATTATTAAATTAGGAAAATGCATGACATACTTCGATAAAACATCAACAATCAAACATGAATTTCTTAAAGATTTAGTCTTAATAAAAGATAAAACAGCTTATTCAGCAGAAGATCAAAACAAATAAAAAATCTTCTCTTCCCACATCGACCACACTGCTATTATATCACTTACCTGAAGTTCCCGCTCAAGTCGCTGGCACTCGGCCTTCACCTCTTGCATATCGTTTTCCTTTAACTTTAGCTTTGTCTCTAGCTTTACCTTCTCTGAGTTCAACGCATTATTCGAGGCAATCTCCTGGTTAAGACGACGCAGTATCTGTTCGATATTGCGCTCTGTGGCGTCCTTTGCTTCTTGGGTTGACTTGCTAGAGCTGATTGACTCGTCCCGTTCGGTTCGGATCTCCTTCATCTCCATGGTAAGGCGACGATGTGTGTCCTGAGAGTCGCGTACCTTCTTCCGCAGATCTGAAAGCTTCTGCTCATAAGATTCGGCCATCTGGCGCCTCTGTTCTTCGTTGTTGGCCTCGGACTTAAGATGCTGATCCTTGAGCTGCTGTACCATATCCTTGTAGTTCTCCAACTTGAGGGTTATATGCCGGCACTCATCGTTCTTGGCAATGAATTCCAGCTCCCGAGCATCCATCTTCTGCAGCGTGGCGGCCAGTTCTTGTTTTTTGTCCGCCAACTGCTTTTCGTATCGCTGTTCCGAGGCAATCTTGGCCTCTTCGTACTTCTGGCGATTTAGTCGTAAGAGATCCGTGATGGTGGCCTCCTTTTTCGACCACATTTCCTCATCTATTTTCGCGGAACTCTGAAGGGTCTTGATCTGCGTCTTGCAGTTGGCCAACTCCATGGTTTTCTCCTTAATAATGTGCTGCAACTTCTTGATTTCCATTTTAGCATCGTTCACGACCTGTGATTTATTGTCTGTCTTCTTGAGGGATTGCTGCGCTCGCATGAGATCCTGCTTCAGCATGGAAATCTCATTCTCCCTGGTCTTGAGTTTCTGCAAAAGCTCCTTTAGCTTCTCCTGCAACTTTTCATCATTGGCAGCTGTGAGGGCCGTCTTCTCCATGTGCACAAAACTGTAGCCGATGAATGGTAAATCCTTGCCACTGAAGTCATTAGATTTCATATTAGTTGACAGCGACCTTTTGGCCACTCCCTGGTCCCGACGTGACTTGTGCCGCGTTCCATCTTCAAAGTTCGAAGTGTCGTCGTCCGACTTAATAGTTGGAATAATCGGCGGAACCTGCGAGCGTATGGAGCCCCACTGAATGTCGTCAAAGAAGGGATGCTTCTTGATGCGCTCGTAGGACAGACGCTTCGAGGGATTCGTGATCAGGGACTCAATCAGGTTTCTGTAGTTATGCGACACCTTCAAGTCGCTGGGAAAGTTAATCAGCTCCTTCAAGTGACTCTCCTCGCAATGGGACAGGATTTTGGAATAGGTCTCATGCACGTTCTCCTCGTGGAATGGCGTAGTCTCACAGATGAGCTCGTAACCGATTATGCCCATGGACCAGTAATCGCAGCTGACCTAAGAACAGATAGGATATGGCTTTAGTAATCGAGTTAAGAACCACTTGGGATCATTTCAGCAACTCTGCGATCGTACAGTTCTACTCACATCGTGCATCGACTTGGACAGTTTGTAGGTCGAGATGGTCTGCAGCAGCTCGGGAGCTATATAATCGGGTGTTCCCACGGGCGAGAGGCTCAGCACATTCCCGTCTCGATCTAGGGCAGCTGCATTGCCGAAATCAGCTAGCTTAATGTGCCCAAAACGATCGATCAGAATATTCTCTGGCTTGATATCCCGGTGCACATAACCCATCTCGTGGAGTGTGTGCAGCGCCACGGTGAGTTCCGCCAGGTAAAAGCGAGCCAAGTCTTCGTCGAAAGGGCCATGTCGCGACATCAAACTGAGCAGATCCCCGCCAGGCATATACTCCATCACCAAGTACAGGTTATCGTTGTCCTAAGCGTAAATAGTTAAATAATTAACAACGCTTAAAAATAAAGGTTGGGGGAAATTCACCTGAAAAGCATACTGCAGATTGATCAGCCACTCGGAATGGCGAATGGACATGATGTCCCGCTCCTCTTTGACCTGAGACGTGGTCACCACCGACTTTTTGATCTTCTTCATGGCATAAATATCATTGGTTTGCCGCTCAACCACCAAATGAACGTTTCCAAAATAGCCCTGACCAATAAGCCCCTTGATGAGGAAGTCATCTGCATTAACTCGCAGTTTGCGGGTCTCCTCAACGATGGGACGAACTGGGGGAGGAAAATAACCATAATTAAAGATAATATGGGGTCTGTGAAACAACTACTTTCGGGTAAGATACTAAACCCCAATTTTTGGAAGGCTCAAAGATTATCAAGTGACTCACATTTGTTGACAAACTCCGCGATGTTGCGATCGCGCTTCTTCAGCGCGTCCTTGTCGCATTCGTTGTACAGCAGACAGAATGCATCCAGAAGGCCCTCCCGGCAGACGGCCTCTGCCACAGCGGCACTGGTGGTGCTTACGGGAATGACGCTTCTCCTGGCGGATGACACGGAGGATCCGCTGGCATTTCCCGCGGGTTTCGCACAGACGCCGACTCCTTTGCCCAGTATCAGGTTGTTCAGCCGTGCCGTGCGCACGCTTATCGGATCCAGTTGTGGTGGCATGTTGATATTGCCGTATTTTATACACTTTAACACAATTAATTGAGCGAAAAAGCCATAAAATGCCAGCGCATTTTCAGTTGGAGATTTGCTTTGAATGGGAGAGAAAAGAAGCGCCGAGTGAAGCTAGAGATGACAAAACATTGATAGCTGCTCTGGCTACCGATTGATTTTCAACTATCGCGTTAGGGGTGGGATGGTTTAAGATGGTTTCCAATTCCAATTTAAATAACCTTAAATTCAGTAGGCAAATTTCATAAAATTTATATTATAGAATATTTGATTTATTATTTTTAAGCACGGAGTCTTGACACCATTCATCATTTGAGGAAATCAACGAAAATTAAAAATTAAAAATTTATAGATAGAAAGTATTAAAAAATAAACAAATTAACAATTAAGAGCAACGACCTTTGTCGGCAGATATTACAAGCCATATAAGAACTTAAAGTAATGATGATAAATTGTATGGATTAACGAGTATGTCGGCAGCAAGATTCGAGCTTAAATAAATCGGCTTATTTTGGGAGGAGCATGTGGTCATAAGACCAAAACATCCAGGAAAACAGTCTGGCTTAATGGCCTTAAAATCTTCGAAAGTGAGATACTTCTTTGTATAAATATATCTATATGTATTATATATGTATTCTTTTTTAAATCTAATTTAAATTTATTTATTAATCCAAAAAAATTTAACAAATTGTTTTTTAATTTAATGAAAAAAAAAATAAATGAAATAATAACTCCTCGCTATTGGCATTACTACAGTAGTACTACAGAAGTAGCTAGAACTAGCTACAAAATGACTGAGGGACAGCTCTGATTAGTGCCTGCTGAACCATCGATACCATCGCGGCACTCGCTAAAAATCGTTCATTTTCGACGGGTAGGTTTTTGCAGGCGGACGGAGAAAATATTTGTGCGTCGAAAATTGCAATTTCCACATTTGAGGCCGTGTGTGCTGCACCACAGACATTGGAAAAGAGTTTGGCACACTTGTGCGAAAACGCAGGAGTATATAGCGAGCTTGGCCATAAGGCGATTGGCCGCAAAATCGCCGTGAAACTGGAAAGTAATTGCGCGTGAGAACCGAGAAAAAACCGAAAAGAAAAGCGAACAGAAGAGAAGAGAAGTAGCGGAGAGGCTGAAACCATCGAGAAATCGTTGTCGTCGCGCTCGCTACAATTGTTTGCTTTTGCCAGAAATTTGTGAACAATTGCTACGCCGCGCGCCGTTGGCAAACACCTAATAATAATAGTTTGCATTTCGGAGTGAGTGAGGTACAGTGAAGCTTAACCAAGATGAGCGGGGGATTGCCGGAGTTGGGCTCGAAAATCAGCCTTATTTCCAAGGCGGACATCAGGTATGAGGGCCGCCTGTACACCGTGGATCCGCAGGAGTGCACCATCGCGCTGTCGAGTGGTAAGTTCCCCAATTTCTCCCACGTAATTGCTTTTCCGCCCCCTCAACTCTATATATGGGATATAGGTGCCGTAATCTGCGCCAAAAATCGCTGTAAAAAACGGTTCATCGAAAAAGAAAATGGAAGAAAACGAAATCTTCCAATTTCTCTTGCGTTCGTTCTCTTGTCCACATTTTTTTTTTCGTTCCTCTTGTTAGTTTTTACAGTAATTTGAGAGTGCAGTTGCCGCCCGCTGTCTCTCTCTCTTTATCCCTCCTGTCTCTCGCGCTCTCACTTATGCTTTTTGTTTGTCATGTTGGCTTTGGCCCTGTTTTTGTCTCGCTCGCTATTGTTGTTGTTGTACAGTGTTGCTTTTGCATTTTACATGGCACACATACATACACCCACACCACTATTGCAAGTTGTTTGGGACAGAACGTCTACTTGCAAAAACAATTTCGATTTGGCGCCAGATAACGGGACGTGCGGCTACCGTTACGGGTGTCAGTGCCCTGTGGGGATGGATGCAAAGGAGAACACATAAATACCGGCAAAACATGCGTTTCTCTTCTCGCCTCTCCTCCATTCCCGCCCGCGTTGAGGTTAAATAGGAAACGCGGCGGTCTAACCTTAAATTGAATATGTATATATGCAAAATGGACTTTTGCACGGAACTAACCCTGTTCTCCCGCCCATTTAGTGCGCTCCTTTGGTACGGAGGATCGTGACACCCAGTTCCAGATAGCGCCGCAGTCGCAGATCTACGACTACATCCTTTTCCGGGGTTCGGACATCAAGGACATTCGCGTCGTCAACAACCATACGTTGCCGCACCACAATGACCCGGCGATCATGCAGGCCCAGCTCCAGAATGGCCCGCCCCAGGTTATGCCGCAACACTTTCCAATGCCCAGCGGGATGAACGCTCCTCCCCAACAGCAGCAGCAACAGCAGCAAGTGCCGCAGCAACAGCCCCCGCACGGCGCACCCTCTATGCCAGGCGTCGGTGGTGGAAGCGGTGGCTCCGGAGCTCCTGGCGGTCCTGGGTACGGCAATGGCAATCCGTTTGGAAACCTTGGTGGCCCCAATCTGGCCAACATGGTTGGCAACTCGGGCGGCGGATCCTTGGCACCAGGCTCGGGTGCACCGGGTAGTGGACCCTTCATGCACATTGGCGGCAACCAGCAGCAGCAGAAGCCCCAGCAGAAGCAGCCAAGTGAGTCTTGTTTCTTTATATTATTTACTTCGGTTTATTACTTACAGATTACTTTATTTGATACTAAATGCTTTATGTATCCCTTAATTTCCCTTATTCCGATTTCAAATTTGAATTAAATTTGCCTCATTTTAGTAAAAACTGATCCTACCTTTAAATAATACTTACTTGATTTTGCACGCATTATTTTCTCTTCTCGTTGCGTCCTCTATATGTATATAGTTTCCGTTCTAGACATGCTGGCTGGAGCCTCGCGCTCTACGACGCCCATCAGCCTGATTGTCAGTCCGACGGCGGAGCTGACCCAGCAGCAGCAGCTGCACCAGCAACAGAACGCTGCTCAGGGTGGTGGCAACGGGCGCGATGCAGGTCATAAGCGCCAGAACCACCAGCAGCATCATCAGCAGGCGCAGCAGCAGCGCGGCGGGTCCAACAGCAACAACATGCAGCAGCAACAGCGGGGCGGCGGCAGTGGCAACGACTTCTACAACCAGCACCATCAGCAGCGGGATCGTCGCGATTCCGGCCGCCAGATGGATAATAACTACAGCAACAACTATAACAACAATCAGCGCAATCGCGGAGGCGGTAATGGAATGCAACAGCAGCAGCAGCAACAGCGAGGAGGAAACGGCGGCGGAAATGGCGGCAACGGAGCCTGGAACATGCACCGCGGCGGCAATGGCCAAAATACGAACAACATGATGATGCGTAATCGAGGAATGGGATCCCGGGGTCCAATGCGTCCCAATCAGGTAAAAATTTCCCGCTAAACCGGCATGGTCTGTAGATTGCCCACTAAGACAAATGGTATTACATTACAGAACTATCGTCCGCAGTCGGCCAATCAGAACAAGCCGCGAAACAAGATTAAGTTTGAGGGCGACTTTGATTTCGAGCAGGCCAACAACAAGTTTGAGGAACTTCGATCCCAGCTGGCGAAGCTCAAGGTGGCCGATGATGCCTCCAACAACAAGTCGGTCACCAGCAACTCGACGGCAACAACCACAACAACTGCAACCAATGAGCAGGTGGGTGAAGAAAAGCATGAGGGCGTCCCTACAGTAAGTAAAGCACACACATTCTCCTGATTATATTAACTATTAATTATTTTAGTTTTAATTATAATTAACTTGATTTTTGTTTAATTTAATTTGTAATTTGTTTAATGGCCGGAAAACACAGGTGTTGAAATTAACTGAACACGGAAAATGCTTTGGAGCGTGAATCATAATAGCTACAAATTAGTCGAGGATACTGTGTTAATAATAGCTAAAAATTAATTTAATTTAAGACAAAAATGCGCAAGAAAGTACTTAATTTTCTTGATAAATGTATTCCTTCCTTATATTTTTAAGGTAAAGTCTTTTAAGTTAAACCTAAAAATTGGATCCCATTGATTTCAGTTAAATGGCGAGACCGACAAGAAGGATGACTCTGGCAATGAGACTGGCGCCGGCGAGCATGAGCCCGAGGAGGACGATGTCCATGTGTGCTATGACAAGACCAAATCGTTCTTTGACAACATCTCGTGCGAGGCTGCTCAGGACCGCAGCAAGAACAAGAAGAACGATTGGCGCCAGGAGCGCAAATTGAACACGGAGACTTTTGGAGTGTCCTCCACCCGACGTGGCAGCTATCGCGGACGCAACCATTACTACAACAATGGCAACATGGGAGCGGGCAATGGCGGCATGAACTCCGGTTATGGCGGAGCGCAAGGCTACAATCGCAACAACTACAACCGCATGGGCGGCGGCAACTATCGCAACAGGAGCAACAATCGCAACAACAATGGCGGAGGCGGCAACGGTCGTGGAGGCAACGGCCAGCCCAATATTACCAATGGCAATGCCGCCAACACGGCTGCAGCATTGAAGGCGGCCAACAACGCCGGTTCTGGATCCAACGCTACGGACTCTACTTCTACTACAACTACCGCGACGTCAAAGTCGACGTCCCTCTTGCCAGAGCAGACGCAACAAGTGGCGGCAGTCTGTGAGTAGCAACCATTAGCTCGTTTTTATTGTTCATGCGAATGTTTGCCTAGAATCCCTTGTTTACCATTGCAGCTCAATAGTGCCGCCCAGCCAGTGGAGAACCACTTTAAATACCAACCAACAGTTAATGGAAACGATTCGAGGAGGAGATGCAGAAAGAAAATAATATCCTATTCATCATCGCAAAGCTAGTTATTCGAAGCAAACCCAATCAACCGACCGATCGACGACACACAGGCTCTTATATTATCAGGAATTTCGAGTTATGGATCTAACGGCATATAAAAATATATTTGTATAATTAAACTTAGTGTTAGCAATTCTCACGACGTCCTGCGCGCGCGCTAACCACCGCTCGCCGTGTGTTTTGGTGGCGATTAACGCTCGCCTTTGTGCGATTAGCGATTTGTGAACCGGCCATCTGTTAGGTTTTTGTGTAAATGGCTGGTTCCAACAGCCTTTCGCTAAGCAGAACAGCAACACGGTAACGATAACGATAAAGAAAGGAGATAACAGCACGCCTGCAACATGCATTACATTATATATTTAGTAATAGATGTGAAAAACATATACTAGCATAAGAATATGAAAGTTACAAAACAAAAAAAAAGGTAAAACACGAAGAAATCGCGGAGGAGAGTCGATAAAAATAATGAAATTAATGGAGCAAACAACAAGCAAAAATTAAATCCATGGAATTCCCAAAAAAAAAAAAACATAAACTTTAATAAAAGCCGCAGTTCACATGTTTTTATTTGAATGAAACCAGAAACAGAAATAGACAGAAAATCATTGATGTAATTCTGTATTTCATGTGGGCGTCGTGAAACATCGACCAGAATCATCCGATACGTTTTACACTAGCATTTAACAATATATATATTATCTAAGAAATTTTAAATATGAAATTATAAATAAAATCAGCAGCAGCAACGTGCGCTTGTTGGAATATTGCACAATTGTAAAAAGTCAATCCCCAGCCCAGCTGAAGAGTGAACAGAACAGAAGGGAAGAGAAGTGTTTCCGAAATAATAACCAGTAGTATGTTTGTCATTATTTTAAATTTAGCCAGCAAAAACCCTTCGAAATAGCTAAGTAAACTTTAATTTTTGATCTCGGTTGGGCTTAAAATTGTACTCACACACACACACACATTAATTTCAACTCGCCTGCAATGGAATTTATACTTATCGCGATGTTCACGAAGTAAATGTTAAGATTGGTGTCGCAGCGGCCTTGAAACCAAGCAAATGATGTACGAAGTGTGGGCAAGCAAACATATATGTTTCCAGTCGCACGTCCTTGAGCCTGATTTTAGATATTCTGTTTGTTATCCTTTAAATTTGTATTAAAATCAGCACAAAACCGTGCATCGCAAACATAAGCACTCAGACTCAGTTGCAGCAGGAGGAGCCGAGAAGCAGAGGAGCAGCTAAACACACACATTTCAATATAATGTAATCATAAATTATGTATGTAATTGTATGTAATATGTATATCTCTCCACATATATATGCTCACCCCTGATTAGCTCTACATATGTATGTATATGTATATATAAATACGCAATTATCGGGTTTAAAAACAAAAAGCAACATGGATTAATCAAGGCAAAATTGTAAAGACTCTACCACGTATTGAAAATAAAACCCAACTTAATAACCATGTAATAAAAGATAATTGAAATTCAACAAAGTAAGGAGCAGCAACTACGGTTAACATTTTTATTGTAACATTTTGGCCATGCATTCGCGATATCCGATTGGACAACTACAATGTATGATGCATGCAGGAGCCTTTGTACAATGACCTAGCAATTCGATTTAACTCCCCCCGCCCCCTAATATTAAATAAAACTATAATTTTATATAACAACTCGACATTATTGAACAACAAATGTGTTTACTAAAACCAAACGAAAACAAAGAGAAATCCTTTAACTTTAAACGCATGCAAAACCAACAACAATGAATGTAGGAAATCAAAAGTGAAATAAAGAGTTAAGAATACAAAAATGTAGAGGTTACAAAAAAATCATCTAACCAACTTGGACTTCTTTGTTGGGCGGGATATAATGTAGTTCTTTAGAGGGATTCCTCTGAAAATTAACATATGGGCACTTTCAAAAACGGACAGACGGACATGTCTAGATCGACTCAACTGTTGATGCTGATCAAGAATATATATACTTTATAGGGTCGGAGATGACTCCTTTACTGCGTTGCAAACTTCTGACTGAAATTATAATACCTTGCAAGGGTATAAAAGTAAATGGGAGGCAAATAATAATTCGGAACGTTTCCATATCGAGAGGAAAGCAGAAACAAGAAAGAACGTTAATTTCGGGAAGCCGAAGTCTGCGGTCTGCAATTTGATCAGGAGGCAAATATGAAATCGATCATATTTAAGCCAATAATCCATAAATTGCAATTTTCAGCTTGGGATATATTCGTGTAACAAACCAGCATATGGAGTTTTCAATTTTAAGTATTAAATTTAGCTAAAATTTTTGACAATATTTACTATTTATCCGACATTATCTGAAAACTGTTAATTATAATACATTATATGTTTATTTTCATATTACTTTCCGATTAAGATTTCGGTCGTTCCAATGAAAGCTATACGATATCGCCATAAGATTTTTATTTAAATAATATACAAACTACAAAATCCTAAAAATGTGACTATATCTCAAAAATAAAAATTTGTTGAAAAACGGCGATAGTTCTCAAACTGACAAACTAGTTAGCGAAGCAACGGACAGACGAACATGACTAAATCGACTCGACTGTTGATGCTAATCTGATCTGATATAAATGTTTACTTTATAGGGTCCGAAATGACTCCCCCCACAGAGTGGCAATCTTTTCAGTAAAATTATAATTAAAGCGCAAAATTATAATTAACTGTGATTTTTGCAATATAATATAGAATATGTTATATGAGTGATGGTATTAGGTGATAAAGTTAAAGTTTATTTTATTTTTTAAAGATCTAACTTAATCTAGCCCGTCGTCTAAATAAATAAGACAGACAAAGTGCTCGGTTACGATATAGGGTTGTGTCTCTGAAGAACATTATATAAATCCAGAATTCATGCAATTCACACAAGTGTCTTTTGGTAGGTAGGAAACTCTAAAATAAATATAAGAGAAATGACGCTCTCCGGTTAAGTGAAGAAGATTAAATATTCGGTTTTATACAAAGCTCATCCGAATCGCTGCATCATTTGTCCCACAGCCCCAGTTCCCGCATTTTGGTCTGGAAATAGCGCTCCAGCGAGTTGGCACAGCGATAATACTCAGTGTCGGGCGAGTTATAAAACCGACAGTTGGAAAAGATGCGGGCCATGTCGGCCATGAACAAACGACGGGTTTGGTAGTAACCCTTCTTCAAGCGTTCGCCCATCGTCTTTAAGTCCATGGGATACTTGATGTGATCGTAGTAGTCTGGCACCTCGGCCGCCGTCACCGGACGCAGGAAGGGCCACGCCGTGTTGTGCTGGCGTACCGATTGCAGCACTGACGCAAATGAAGTGGCCAGTTTCTCTGGATCGGAGGATTCCTCCAGGGGTCGGGCCGATCGTGCTGGACGCATTTGTGGCTTCCAGCCAATCTCCCGAAGCCCGGGAATCGACTCAACGGGAATGGAGGGCAAGCCCTCCTTGAAGCACGTCAATCCGGGCCTAACCTTCTGCACTTCATTGTGGCGTTGTGCTATTAGCTCCTTCAGAATCTCGCTCTGATTACGTATCACTGGAAGAGGGGAAAACTTTATGTAAAATATGCCCAAAAGCACAGTTTCAATTGCCACAACTAACCCGCAATGAATTGTGTATTCACAATACTGGGATGCAGCTCGCAGTGCATCAAAGTGGCGCTATCGTATTCCTTGATGTATCCAGCGTAGACGGGGCGCGCCAGCTTGATGTCCTTGGAGAATCCCTGCTTCTTAAAGTATCCAATGGCATCGCAGTCGGCAAAGGTTAGCAAGTGCTTGATGCCACGCTGAATGCTGTAGTCCTTCAGGTGGTTCATCAAGTGCGTGCCGTAGCCCTTCACCTGCTCCGACATGGTGACGGCACAGAAGACAATCTCCGTGAATCCTTGCGAAGGGAACGGTCGGAAGCATATGCCCCCAATGGGCTGATTCTCCTTGATTAGTGCCAGAGTTTTGTGCTTGGTATCAAACACCAACTGACTGATGTACTCTCGCGGCATCTCCGGCAGCTGATAGGCGAAGACCAGCTGCAGGCCCAGGAGCCAGAGCACCGTCTGCTTATCCACCGGCTTGGTAAGCGAGTTGCCCACCACATGGAACTCGATGGCGCGCTTCTGCTCCTCCGCCTTTACGTTCTCGTCGCGGGATACATTGACCGGGAACAGAATCTCGGCCTTGTTGGTGGTCTTCGACTCGGACACCGATTTCATGGCGCGCATTACCACATCCGTCGGCAGGTCATCCAAATTCTCGCTAAAGCAAGTTCATTAGTATTGAAATCAAAGGAAGACTCATAATAACCCACCTGATGCCTCGGTCCGTCGGCTCCTTCTTGATCCTCTTGTGCAGAGGTTCACCCACACTGGCACGCTTGGCACTACCTACGGATGCTACACTTGCCCCGGGAGCTACTGCAGGTGCCACCTCCTGATGCCTCTTCCGCTGCTGGATGACAAACGAATTGGGTGGGCGGTAGTTGGGATCCCAGATCGGTGAGTCGTCTTTCAGCAGCTCGGCCCGCAGAGCCTCCAGGAATTTGGGCATCTGCGTGATGATCGACCGCTTGTCCTCGGGAAAGCGGTCTCGCTCCGAGATGCACTTCTTCTTCAGCTGCTGGGACATGTACTGGAACACTGTTCTCAGCAGGGTGCGTCCGAAGACCAGGGACGTTTCAAACTGGCGCAGGGAGTTGCAGAAGGCGGGCACGTGGCAGAAGACCAGCCAGCGCGTGTAGTTGATCTTGTAGTTGGAGGCATCCTCGTGGGTGAGATCTCCCCGCCTCGTCGACGGCGATTCAAAGTTGTAGTGATTCAAGAAGTTGAGGAAAGTCTTGGCCACCTCGGTCATGGTTTGCAGTTCAGTCGGATTGAGGTGGTTGTACTTGTAGAAGACCAGCGACAGCACCGCCTTGGTGATGCAGGGCGTCTCGAATGGAGGATCCCCCAGGGGACCGCGGATCACAGCTTGCTGGCGCGTCAGAACGCACTGGCGCAGCAATCGGAAGAGATACAGATATACCTTCTTGGTGTCCTCGTCCTCCACGCGCTGCATAGACATGAACAGGTTCTCCATGTCGATGATAGCTCCCAGCAGCTCGTCCATGCTGGAGCTGGAGATATTGTCCAGATGGGCGATGTGCGTTCGCAAGGAGTGGCGGCAGCTGGAGTTGCGACACTCCTCGTTGAACTCCGGACAGTAAGAGGATTCCACGTCGCGATGACGGTTCTCCTGCGGGGTTTTCCAGCCCGTGCAACGGCATCCCTCCGACTGGCAGGACGAGTACATCGAGAGCTTGGCTAGTTTCTGGGCCACAGGTAGGTTGAATACCTTTTGCTTCCGCTGCTGGATGCGCTGCAGGCTATTCTGCCGCGTACCCTCCGCCGGAGCACTCCCGCCGCCGCCTACTCCTCCGCCGTTGCCATGGTTCTGGGCTTGGCTGCCAGCAGCAGAGGCAGCGGCAGAGGATCCAGATGCTGCGCCATTCGCACTCTGCTGCTGCTGCTGAGCGTTCCCGGTGTTGTTACCATCGATGGGTTGGCTCTTAAGCGTAATGGATGGACCACCAGACATTCCAAGGACACCGTATGCTTCGATCTGGTTGTTTGCTTTTGCACAAAGTGTACTTTTTCGTAATTTCACAAGACTCGCAACTCGAAACGCACAGGGCTGCGTAAAACGGGGCTGCCAACTTGCTGTTGTCTCACAAAGAATTTAGATTTGTGGTGAAATAGTCAATAAAGATTATTTTATTTGTTTGTTTATGATTATATTTTATTGCGTTTGAATGTTTATAAAGGCTGAAAGTATTCAGCTTTATATACAATTTTAATTAACCTAATTTCAAGAAAATACACACAAGGGCGTAGTTAAAATTTATTGAGCCAGTAAAAGGGGGTTATTATTCTTGGGCTCTGAAATAGATTATACATATAAAATTGTAAATGAACAATATTTATTATAACGAGCTAAAATAATTATTTGAAAATTAATAAAAAAATGTTTGCAAACTTAACCCCCTCGGTCTACCCATGGAAATGCAGCCGATAAACACAGTTATCGATAAGCCTATAGGTAATCAAAAACCGGCGGTACAAGAAATATTGTATTTTACCAAATAAACAATTCAGTTAATATTTAATATTGTGTACAATAGCTTAATGTTGACTGTTTGTTTTGCTTTTAGTTATGGATTCAGACATAAGTTTTTATGATGTCGAGGATCGAGTCGACAATTTTATAATTCGCAAGATCCCACCACCTAAACCTAATTTCCAATCATCTGATTCTGGCAAGTCGGGTCCAAAAATTCACGAAGATATACCCCTGACCTTGGCGCACATTCTGCGGGCAACTCAGGATCCCGAAAAGCCAGATGTTTATATTACTCATAATCCAAATAATGCCTCCGATGCCATTCATTTTCGCACCTGCATCGTGTATGCTTTTGTCACGGGATATGGATCGCACAACCGTGCCTTTAAGAAATTCCATATCGATGATAGCACCGGACATCTGGAAGCGAGTATAAGCAAGGGGCAGGCCAAAAAGCAAACTATTGCTTGCCTCCACGCGGAAGCCACATCGCTGGCCTCTTCCGAATCCTACAAACCCATAGCTGAGAGCTTGATCCGCCTGCTGGGGGCTGCCATGGAGTACATAGATCCCGAAGGCATAAAGAAAGGCCACAGTTTGTTTCTGCGCGGTAGACCGAATATCTATAAAGGAGAGATAAGTCTGACTGCCTTTTCATTTTTCATAGACAGCGGCTCATCCCGAAAACTTGAAATAGCCTTTGCCGATCACTTGTTAAGCTGGCATTACGACTACAAGAGTACAACGCAAGTTACAACAAACAAATAAAGGTTTTTTGTATTGAAATTTTACTGGTAATAAAAAATCAAGCATTTTGTTAAATAAGGAGAATTTATGTTGTTTTTGCTCGAATGGCGGCACGCTTGCCGGTGACAGCCTGGAAACCTGACTTGATGCTGGCCACCGAGCAGCGGGAGCCACACGACTCGCACTGCAGGAAGAACAGACGCGTATCCTTCTGCAGTATCGTCTCCGGAGAGCGGCAGGTGTGACAGGTGACATACTCCTTGATGTAGCGACGAAGCACGTTCTCGATCTGTTTGGGCTGGAAGCGTCCCTTAATAATCAACTGCTGGTTGCCGTCCATGGAGCCGCTCGTTCCCAACTCGGCCAGTAAAAAGTCGAGCAGATGCTTGGGCAGGCGATGCAGCGTTTTCGCAATGTCCATGAAGTTGGCAAAGGAGGTCTTCTTGGTACCGACGCGCAGCACCTGGGGCGGACGCATCACGAACTTGGGCTTGCGACCAGCGGCCATGTCCGGATTCTTGTCGAGAATGATTTCAAAGACGCGCTTCAGCAACTCGTCGTATGTGTAGTCACGATCGGAACCAGCCCAGGTTGAACTATTGTCTTCCACTGAAAGGAAAGAAAATGGTTAGAGACGATATTAATAAACTAACCCGCTTAAATCAAATAATGAGCAGTAACATAAAGAGCTCTTATCGAAATTATAGAACCTTCGGCAAGTTAATGAAAATCAATTAGTCATACCGTTTTCTTTGTCCTCCCCCTTGTCGTCGTCCAATTTGTCGGCAAACAGCTCGTCCAAATCCTTCTTCTTACTCTTCTTCTTCTTTTTGGCCATCGAAAAGTCCATGTCCAGGTTGATCTCCTCCTCCTCGGGCTCCTCCGTGGCCGCTGTAGCATCCTCGCCAAAGCTCGGCACTGCCGCCTCGATCTCGTCCATATTGAAGGGCTTCTTCTTCTTTTTCTTCTTCTTGCCGAAACTCTCCAGATCTAGGTTGTCCTCCAGTTCAGCGGCACCTGCATCCGCCGACGCCTCATCCAGGGGATCCTCTTTCTTGGTATCATCTTCCAGACCCAACGCAGCGTCCAGATCGAAGGTGGTCTTCTTCTTCTTCTTCTTTTTCAACAAAGTGGGGTCAAAACCCTGCAAAATTAAATAGAAATTCGATGTTAAAATCCGGATTAACGCAACATAACCTCATTTTTCGCCGTTTTCATACAAAAATATGTAAATACGCATACACATACAAGGGTGCACATGTAGAAGACATACATATGTACTTGGTTTCTAGGCCAGGTTTTCGGGTGGAGAAAGTGTCTGTCGGCGTTAAAAAATAACTTACGTCTTCCGCGTCCATTGTGATTTTGCTTTATAAATACTCGTTGGCCACCAAATAACTTTAATTTTGCTTAAAAAAATTGCATCAGCCAAAGTGACAGCACGGCAAACAGATGCTATGGGGAGCAGTGCTGCCAGGTTTTGAGCGATAAAATTAGCTAGATTGAAGAAAAAAATAAGCTAGAATAAGGTAAAAATTAAAAAAAAAGAAGCTAAATATAAGCTAACCATGGAAAACATTAAAATAGTTGATTTTTTACTTTTATAGATACGATATTGATATGATACTTATATAACTGTAATAGTAAAGAAATATTTTCATCAACTTATTCATTAGATTCCATATATTTGGCGGATGATTGCTCGAAAGCTTCTGACCAAAACTCTATAGTCTATAAAAATTACCAAAAATTATAATACAATCGAAAAACAAAGCATGTTTTGTTATAAATTTTTTTAAGCCTAAATTAGCTAAATTAAATTTAAAGTAATGAAATATGCTAAATCTAGCTTAAAATAAGCTAAAATGGCAACAATGATGGGGAGGGGGTCTGCCAGCGTGACCTTCCTGCGCCGGGTTTAAAATACTGATGAGTTTCAAGTATGGGCACACTAATTACTACATTCACGGTTTTAACGTTAGGATTCAAAAATAACCAGAAAAATATTAAATATATTCGGCGTTGACGTTTCAAATTAAATAGTTTTTCTTGCCTACTAAGCATTGATCTTATCTAATATATAATACTAGTTAATATAGGTAATAAACAAATTTATTAGTGTTTAAGCTGAAAAATGTATGAAGTCATAACGTAAACTCACCATTTTTCTTATCCTGAACTAATGAAGTCTGAAAACAATTCCCACATCATTAAAATAAATAGAACATTATATTTTTAGTGGTACAAAAACACATCTCATCTTTAGAACACAGAAGACAGTGGAACAATTACAGGTATATAAATGCATTTGAAATTTAAGACTTTTATCGTAAAATTAGGCGTAAGTAATGAGCACCTTAGAGTAAAGAGATTTATTGCTCAGGACCTGTGTCAATGATCGATTTACTTTTCGTTTTGAGGTTGGTTCGTTTTTTAAGGATTAAAGA